>BLSF01000025.1:0-27343 GCA_012862575.1 Parietichytrium sp. I65-24A
TTAAAACTACGAGACCGCTTCCGTTCGCACTTTGTACCGTCCTCACTTTTCGAACCTCTGCTCGCGTATCCCATCGCTCGCCCCTGGAACAGACGTATCCAGGTAAGAGCGTATATCATGAGCAAAACAGCGCACACCTTTGCTGGACTAACGATGAACACGTTCCTCGAGTACACCGAAACAAGCCTCGCGCATGCATCACACGTTTGCGATCAGTGAAGTGCTGAAGGCGGCTTTTGGGACTACTAAGCGTTTTGTTTGGCATCTCGAAGAGCATGAACAGCAGCATCCCTGGCTTTCACGGATATGTCGAGTCAAAATCGTTGCTGGAAGCCAATGGCAAGCGAGGGAGCAAGCTATTGATCAACCTGGCCTTGCCTGGGGGCTCTGTGCAAGGTGGAATTGTACAACGGGGTGCTGGTGCTGAACGTGCCGATGCACGGGTGAGCTATTCGTGTCGACGTTCCAGCGGTACGAAGCGGATTCAGATTAGCCAAACCAACTCTATCCCAACGGCGCAGCTGAGCCACCTGCTACTCGACGCGGCGCGAATTCAGAAGAATGTCAAGGTGACGCATACGATCGCCAGGTGCATAGCGTGGAGAAAGCTTGCCGCCTGTAAGTGGTTGCGGTGAGGGAATCGCACAGTGGCACTATTCTTTCGGAAAAGGGGGGTTTCCAATTTCGAGAGAGCGCAATTGGGCGCGCGAGAGTCCATGCTCCGACTATAGAGCACAAGCTACCACCGGGAGCACATTCCGCAAAGCCATAAGGAGCTAGCTCTAGAGACCAAGCCGGATCCGTCAAGCTCAGACTACCATCTGAACAATCTGAACTGAGCCAATTCCGCACCTTGTGCTGCTACCTGACACGCTGCATGCAAGGTGCAGACCTGGAAGAAAACAACAACATCATCAACGCAGAGCTCTTCACCAGTGAGCCCAACTCCATTTTGCAACAACTTCCCAAAGTTCCCAAAGAATCAAACCTCGCTGTTTGGTGCAACCAACCAGATCATGTCCCCTCGCACCAATCGGGCATCATTTCTGCCGAGCTCACTTTCTTCTTCCTTCCCTTCTCTAACTAATTCCGAATCTGGGCTTGAACCACCCGCCACTTTCAGACGGGCTCCTCCTTTGACCAACTCTCCCACAAACTCCGCTACTTCCAAAAGTCCACGAGTGTACGTACGTACGTACACGTACTCGATTACAGCACTACTCACACACCTAAACGGTCCATTAGAACCCGAGGACCCCTCCCAGAGCTGCGCGTACCCCCTTCTCTCTCTATATCTTTCCCTCTGTCTCCCAGTATCTTTCGCTCTCTCTCTACTACCAGAAGGATAGGGTAGTAATTGCGGCCAGGGATCTCGGCGATGGGGAACGTTCCGGGAACGGCGCTGGCGGTCCGCTCCGCGTATGCGTTGTGTTTCGCTGCGCTGTGCGTTGTGTCCGCGGCCGCTCTGGTGCGCGCGCACGTGTCCTCGCCGCGTGGCATACGCGAGTACTGCCGACTGTGGGCCGCCGCTCGTGGCCCGCCCACCGCTCTCGCCGCGCTGCTCGTCTGCTCCTCGTGCGCGCTGTCCCTGTCCCTGTCCCGGTCCCCGCCGCGTACCCCCCTCCTGTCCCCGCCCTTCCCGTCGCGCCACGTCGCCGCCGCCATCGAGATCGCGCAGGTGGCCATGGCCATCGCCATCTCCACCTCCATCTCCGTCTCCGCCGCGCCGTCCCCGCGTACACCTCAAAGTGTACGCGCCGTACGCCGCCCCGAGCCCCGCGCCGCCGGCGCCACGAAAGAGTCCTCGCGCGCGAGCGGCGCCGCGCCTGTGACGCGGCTGGGACTCGAGGGACGCCGGGGACACCGGGGACGATGGGGACGACTGACACGACTGGGACGCCTGGGACGCTGGCGGGCGGCGGGGTGCGCGCTGGCGGGGTGCGCGGTGGTGGTGTACGCGTTGGGCGGTCCTGCGGCGGCGAGTGTGGCGAGGGTGGCGGCGGCGGCTGGCGCGGGCGCGGGGAGCGTGTGGTGCTTGACGGGGTACGCGCGCGCGAGTACCTCCGAGGTGTACGCGTACGTGCCCGCGCACGCGAAGGTCGTCCGAGCGGCCACTGCGAGGATGCGCGCGTGTGCTGCGGCCGCTGCGGCGGGACTCTTGGCGCTGGCGCTGGCACAGGCGTGGGCGGCGGCGATGGGCCGCGAAGGACAGCTGTGCGCAGCCAACTACTATGACACCGGCGAGGAGGACAGCGACAGACGGGAAGATGTAGCGCTGACCGCGCTGGCGTGCGCGGGGCTGTGGGTGCCATGCGCGGCTGCGCTGGCGATGAGCTGGCCAGTGTTGGTGTTCAGGAGGACTAGCTCGACCAGGAGCAGGGCGGTGGAGCAGACGGGGCTCAGGGAGCAATTGCTCCCTTGATGTTGATGTGAACGAGCATCAGCTGTCTGCAATTGCTGGCACGTGCTCGGTCTCGTGGGGAGCTTGGTGGTGCTTTCGAGCCATCTGTGCGTTGCGAAGAGGGAAGTGAACCTAGGATCGTGTGCCTTTCGTCACGTGCGTGGTGAACCCGGAGGCTGCTTTTCTTCTTTGGAAGCTTCATCTCGCTCTGGCTCGTAGTTCATGCGGATCCTTGCTTGTATCATTTCGTTGCACCATTGGCGTTCAGTCGCAAAGCTGCGATTTTGACTCTATCCACCGGCGGCTTGGGCGTACTCGATATGGACGGGCTTTTGAGACGCAAAAGATCCAGGCAGGGGAGACAATTCTTAATAAACCCAGCTTGCTACGTTGCCGAGAGAGAGAGACAGAGAGAGAGAAGGGAAGAACCAACAACTGGCCATTCGAAAGAGCTGCAGTCGATGACTTGGAACGCTCCGGTCAAAGGCTGCCTTCTCGATGTGGAATTATCCTAGCTCTTTAGCTCAGAACAAAAGCTGGAGTTTGCAGCAACACCCCAAGTCTCGCTAAGGGAACCTGTGTTTCTTCGCAGAGTTTCGATCGAGGAGCTTTGTGTTTCGTAAACACTCTTACTGTGTGTCTCGAGATCAATCAATCATCATCAAAGTTTTATAAAAAGATCAACTGCCCACGCCTCATGAATCTCGCCAAAAGCAGTGACAATTCATGTGGTAAACGCACAACTTCGACTCTTGTCCCGCAAAGGTAAATCAGAACCAAATGTCTCCTCCATCCTCTCGCTCTTTTCGTCCAGGCTCTCCAACACTTTCGAGGGAACACCCGCACAACCCCTCTTGCCATCTATTGCACACTGTCATGGCCCTTGCTTCATCCACCCTCGGCGTTTGTCCATTCTCCCATGAGTGAGTCGCCCGGTATACATCTCCTCCGCCCACATCTATCAATCACATGCAAGACATATGAGACACGCGACAGAAGTAAGCGAGACATGCGAGACAAGCATGTGAGACACGCGACAGAAGTATGCGAGACGACACCTGCGAGATAAGCATGTGAGACATGCGAGACATAACAGTGCCAGCAGGTACAATACTCGTACTGACATGGAGGGTACCGGTACCGGTACTCTACGTAGTCCTGGCGCGTCAGGTGTCCGGAAACAGAAGAAGATGATAGAACTCAGGATGAGGAACGCGAAGAAGAGAACGAAAAACGGGGAAATTTCCCAACAATCTGCTCCGCGAACTCTGCGCCTCGCCCGAGCCGCTCAAATCGCTCGACTCAGTCTCCTAACCTTGCTTGTGTAATAGTCACGGTCGTGGCCGCCACTCACGCGGTTGCCTCTTACCCCTTGCGACTCTGAGGCAGCAACGTTCGCGAAACCATCCTGCCGTCACTCCCACTGCTCCGTCTGCTTCTCCCGCGCAAACACAAACACAAACACAAACACAAACGCAACGCAAACGCAAACACAGACATAGCTCAAGCAGAAGCAGAAACAGAAACAGAAGTGGTCGGTGGCGGCGAATGAAGGGGCCCAAGGCACAGAAGGTGGTGGTGGTGGGCGGTGGGCCGGTGGGGAGCTTGGCGGCCGTGGCCCTCGCGCAGCAGGGCTTCGATGTGAGTCTGCTGGAGAAGCGCAGCGACCCGAACCCCAGCGACTCCCGGGATGCCAGTTCGGAGTCGCTGCTGGAGGCGAACGGCAAGGACCTGAGCGTGAGCAAGCGGTCGATCAACCTGGCGCTGTCCCATCGCGGACTGGAGGCGCTGCGCAAGGTGGGGCTGTACGACGCGGCGCTGGCGCTGTGTGTGCCGATGCATGGGCGGGCGATTCATGTGGATGGCAAGGTTTCGTTTCAGAGGTACGATGAGACGGACCCTGATAACCACATCAACTCTATCTCACGGGAGCAGCTCAATCGCCTGCTGCTCAACGTGGCGCGGAACCAGAAGAATGTCAAGGTTGTGTACGATTGCCAGGTGCTTAGCGTGGACAAAGCGTGTCGCCTGCACGTGGCTCCGGCGAGCGAAACGCATGGCGGCACATACAGCGATTGCTCTTTTGGGAAGGGGGTTTCAACTATCGAAGGGGCGGACTTGATCATGGGCTGCGACGGGGCCTACTCGAGCGTGCGAGAGTCCATGCTCAGGCTGCAGAGCACCAACTACCACCGGGAGTACATTTCGCATGGCTACAAGGAGCTAGAGATTAGGCCAGATCCCTCAAGCTCAGACTACCAGTTGAGCCCCCCACACGCTTTGCACATATGGCCCCGAGGAGACTTTATGATGATTGCCCTGCCAAATCTTGACCGGTCCTTTACGTGCACCATATTCGCGCCGCTGGAAGAACTCTCCTCGAGGCAGACTGATGAAGAAATCAAAGCTTACTTCCTGCAGCATTTTCCAAATGCCATTCAGTACATGCCAGACTACGTCGAGCAGTTCAAAGCAAACCCGGCGTGCCGTCTCGTGATGGGCACCGTGGACCCGTGGCAGTACGCTGGCCGCGTTGCATTATTCGGCGATGCAGCGCACGCTCAGGTTCCTTTCTATGGACAAGGCATGAATGCAGGAATGGAGGACGTGCTGGAATTTGTCGAAACTCTTGAGGAGTGCAAGCTTGACGTCCCTGCAGCAACAACCAAGTATGGCCTGCAGCGTATGCCTCGAGGAAACGCCATTGTAGACTTGTCATTGGCAAACTACCTCGAAATGCGATCACACACGGCAAGCAAGCTCTTTCTGCTCCGCAAGAAGATTGAAGGTTATCTAAATTTGGCCTTCCCCGACGCGTGGATACCGCTATATAAGATGGTCGCTTTTACTCGAATTCCGTACGACGAAGCTGTTGCCAGAGAGGAGAAGCAGGATCGCATTGTTCGAGCTGTCAGTACCGGTCTCGTCGGCCTTGGTATTTTCGCTGGGACTCTAGCTGCCGTGCGACTTTTAAGACAGCACTAACTCTGAGCTGTTTTTTTTTCCTGTTTGTCCACTCGTACTCCAAACGGATTCCATTTTCATCAAACAATAATTTTTCTTCTACATTTCGCATGGTTTTTTAGAACAAGCAAGAAGGTTTACAAAATGCACACACACACACACCTACACACACACATACACAGAGAGAACAAAACCAAATTAGAGTTAAAAGAAAAGGCAAACCTTGAGCTGGAGTTAAGTGGGAGCGTTCTTTTAGGAGTGGAAATCGTCCGTCTTGTCGGACCGGAACGATAACGATATAATTTTGTCGCAGCCAGTGGAGGTGGGTATCTCGATATGCAAGAGCGAGGCGGTGGTGGCCGTAGCCATCTTTGATCACGAATATTTGGCAAGTAAGACGTGCTTATGGGAGTCCTTTTGGATCTTGTCTGCAAGCGTTTTGAACTCTGGATCTCTGACTGAAGTTCGTTGTGGACGAGGGTAAGTAGGTATCTTACTACTGACGCACGGGACTTGAATTAATGTTGGAGATTGTCCGCGCCATTTTCTGGGGTGGCTGTCACGAAGGCGACCACATCTTCCAGATGGGGCCGATTGTCTGGAATTCCCCAAAGCTCGAAGTCGACTTGGTTCAGCACTTCTGACACTTGTTAGAAGTTGACGTTAAATTTCACGGCTGAACGGTACAAAGTGTCCATCAAGCACGGAGCGTTCAAAATCCGACTCTGCTCCTCTGAGTCCGCTTGCTGTACCGCCCAGGTAATCATTTCAGGCTTGTTGCACTGCAAGATGTAATAGAAGAGCGATCGACCGGCACAACTCATTTGAGTCAAACCTTGGCGTCCGGCTCGAACGGAGACTGCGGCCAGATACGCTTCTTTTGTCTGCACACAGTCTCGGAGCTCTGGAGCTTGAGAGAGTAAAAGACTTCTCTTTCGAGACATCTGCGCCAGCCCAGCAGATGCGAAAGTACTCAGCGTCTTGCTCGCTTTCGTCTCTGGGACGCTTGAGTTCAAAAATTGCTTGAACAGCTTCTCAATGTGCTCAAGGTCCTCTTGAATCCACTTGAACATATTTTGCGACCCAAACGCGCACGCCAATTCCATCATCGTGCAAGGTAAAACCTCAGAAAACTGCGAGCCAGACTTGCCTTCTTCTTCTCCGTTCCCTCTCTTCTTCCTAGCCAAGACAGTCCTCATTGCTTTGTATCGTCTTGCACCATCGTTGCCGGTTCCTGGAGCTTGCATGTACGAAGCGAGTTTAAGGCCTCCGGCAGCAGCTTGCCAGTCATGGCATCCAGCTCCAAAAGCAATTAGCACCTCCATGCACTCTACTCGATCAAGTGCGGCGCAAAGGAGAGAGACATTAGGCGAAGCCGTCAAAAATGTCTTCAGAGGGTTCGTCTCGATCTCGACTTCGCTCAACACTTGCAGAACAAACTTGAGCAGCTCGGGGTCATTCTCCAGAATCGCATACTGCACCAAAGGGACCAGGGAGTCCTTCAAAGACTCGGCAATGGGCTCTATCAGATGGGGCGGAAGACTTTTTACAAGCGAAGAGGAGCTCAGCGGAACCCTCCTGAAAAAGAGTAACACGGGGTGGAAGCGGATGGCGCTCTGCTTGGACTTCATCGCCTTGGAAATATCTTTCTGTTCCTTTTTCGCCAGCTGTACGGCTTTTGACACGTTCAGGTCATTGCCGTAAAGATAATCGCCCTCCTTTACTCCACTGTCGTCATCATCATCATCATCATCATCAGAATACGCATAGCTCTCGCTGGCCATCATCAGCTTGATATTGTCCACACGCCTTGGGTTGCCGTCGTCTTGGTTGTCCTCCGCGTCTTTATCTTCGGACGGCGGCTCGTAGAATGTCATGGCAAGCTCGTAAAGCTCCTTGGCAACAGCGCTTCGATCAGAACAGTCTGCATTCGCGATGGTCAGTGCAAACAGAGACATTCCTGCACCGTTCTCCGTCAGAAGAAGCTGCACCTGGTCCTCACCGGTACTTTTCACAAGCTCGACCACCTTCTTGTAGTTCCCATTCCAAGCCGCCTTGTAGGCTTCAAGGATCCTTCCATCCGAGTCCTTGATAGATTTTCTCTGGAATCGCCACGTGTACTTTTTCGGGCCTACTGCTACTTGTGCTTTAAATGACAGGGTTTGCACAAAGTACGTTTCGAGTACAAGCCCTTTCACCTCTTCCCGGGTCATCGAAGGTAGCTCACGAAGGTTTCGGGAATGGTGTACCCCGCCAGGGTGTGTCTTTTCTCCTGCGTCAAGTACTGCTTTCTCGTCAGCTGGCTTGAGCTTTGCAGAGCTAAACAGTCCTTGCAACAGTTTAACTCGACCCCTGTCGTTTTTGCTGTTTGAAGACCTTCGAAGCCCGCCTAGGAAACTCTGCACCCTAGCCGACAATCGTTTCGGAGAGGGTGACTTCTCCAATGTGGATGATGAAGTCTTGGATGATGAAGTCTTTCCGCTGTCGCTTCCTTCGCACCGTTCGTACCGTTCGAGAATGTCAATCAAGAGAGACATTCTTGCATATAACTCTAGGCGTATCTGAGCAGCAATTTTGCCCATGTTGTCGTCACTGAGCTTAGACTTGGGTTCAAGAGCTTTTATTGTGTCCTCGCTCATCGGATGGCCAAAATAAAGAGATAACATGAGTGTCTCGTAAGGGTCGGCTTTCGAGGAGCGCTTGTACTCTTCCAAAAGCTTGACGGCCCCGTCAAGGCGATCGCTTTTGCCTTTTTTCTCAAGTTCATCGCGCATGATATCGTGAATTTCTTCTGCGAAGGTGGACAAAACTGCTGTAAGGCATTCTTTGGCAGTGTATGTCTGGAGGTTTTGAACAAATCTGTGTCCGTACCCCGGCTCTTTTTCTCCAGTCCCCATACCAGCGAAACGAGACATCCGAGGAAACTGCAACTTCAGTGCCCCCAGGTTATCAGTGGTGTTGGTCTCAAGCACCCAAATCAACATCTCCGCTGCATTGTCCAAGTTCGCGGAAGCCGTTTTCTTCAGCTCAGGACTAATATCACGTTGAGTCTCGGCGAAGATCCCAGTTCGCTCTCCTTTGGTATATTCTCTCGCATCCCACTTTTCTCGCGACCACGACTCAAACTCCCCTGTCTCACGAGATCTGTAATGATAGTTGTAGTGTCGAAAGTTTCTATTCTCGTCGGATTTACCCAAAGCAGAGTGAAAGTGCGACGCTGCCGTCACGTAGTTTTCTAACGCCAGCAAGAGCAATTGTTGTTGCGGCTGATCACTAGGTACCCCAAACCTTCCTCCAGCGTTTTCTGTGATTTGTTGGTGGTCACTGATCATTTTCGAAGTGACATACAGATGCGGGGATCTCTCGTAAAGTAGTTTCGCGATTGGCATACATCCAATTTCGACAGCACATACGAGGGGGCTTTGCTGGTACGAATTGATCCAATTGAGCAACCTCCGAAGCACTGCGTCGCGGCCGCGAGACGTTAGGCCATTCAAAACTGCTTCTGTTGCAACCTCGTTTTCTGCGATTGCGAAGAGGTGAAGTAAAGAGTGCCCGTACCGTGAGGATAAGAAATGAGATAAGTCGTCAAAGCCATGATCGAGGAGCAAGGAAACCATTTCCGTACACGCTGGCTCTAGAGTTGGGACGAGCGCAAGGAGCGGGTACGTTACCTCTGCGGAAGAGGAGGAGTAGCCATCCCCTATGAAATGAGAAACGCTACATGGCGTGGACACCTTGGCCGCAAACTTCTCAATAAGGTCTTTGGCAACCTGAAAGCGTCCAAGAATCACCGCCAATTGCAGCGCGGTCCACTTTTGATCAAAGGAGAGGGACTCCACAAAGTCAGATAGCTGGATCCGTCTGGGCGGCTGCTCCCCTGCTTCTGCCATCGCATCTTTCTCGCTCTGCGCCTTCGCATTGTATTCTTGCCAGCGCTTCTCGAAGCGGTGCACGCACGCAAGCAAGGCGTCGAGAACATCGGGGCGGTTGTATTCGGCAATGAGATGTAGTGAGGACCGCCCGTCTGGAAGGCGTTGTGTAGGGTCCACGAGGTCCTCCTCCAGAAGGAAATTGCAGCACTCGGTCGCACCAGAAAGCAGACCAATATGAAGCGGGCTTCTCCCGAGATAGTCGCGAGTGTATTGGCTCCAAGAGGGACCGAGCCTCTCCAGAGCAGCCTCGAGCGCCGGCAGGTCGTTGGCGTTTACAGCTTCGCACACATCCATCGTCTCGCCTTGGAAGTATGTGCCTTCCTCCCAGTCTTTGTCAGTGATCGGGTTAAAGCTGCCAATTTGCTGTCTTCCTGGGTCGTCCTCGAGCCAAGTGAGCTCTCCTCGAACGTATTGCCTGATTTCAGTTGCAGGGACATCATCTGGGATTTCGGGATCCTCCGGAGAGCAGTCGCTCAGCACCTCTTGAGCAGTTCCAAAGAAGCAGGGGTGCAGGTAGTAGGACCGTGATTTCCGAAACCAAGGCGAGTTCAAGATGATATCCTTCCTCCGCATCATCCGGAGAGATTTCTGGGCGTTGAAGTCCGGTCCCCAAGGAAGAAAAACGGTGGCGTAGTTCGATTCCTCGCTTTGTAAGCCTTCCATGCGCTCCAGCTGTCCTTTGAGCACCATTCTTCGATTTCGCAAACGAGTCTTGGCATTGCTCTCCTTGTGGTGTCGCGTCTGATATTCAAGACGCGCTGATGGGGTTCGAAGCTGTTCCAAAACCACTAGCTTAGGAAGGCCTTGCAAGACACCCCATGGCTTGTCGAAGATGTTGGGATCAACAGCTGAGCGACGAAACGTTGGAACGAGGACCTCGAATCCTCTTGATGCGTACTTTGCCAGGCGATACTCGTATGACGGGCTTCGTCGCGACATGTCCACGGTATTGTAGCCATTCATCAGAGCGTAGTGACCACGTGGCGTGGTGTAAACCTGCTTGCCGGTGAACAGAAATGCGGAGCTGTCAATATCAAAGCCAGCCAGCATCTCGTAAGGCGAGTTGTAGATGCGAAGCACGACTTGGATGTGTCGGTACGGGAACTGAGACACCATCGTCACAGCATGAGCAGAGCGGAAGCAAATGACCTCGAAAGGACACGCAGTGCAAATGGAGTCGTATATCTCTTGCAACTTCTTGTTGGCTTGTTCTGGGGTCAAACCGTACAAGAAAAGGTCCACATCGCTTGCTCCATAGGCTACTTCGTGGTAGTACTTGCGGCGCTCAATGTAGCTTCCATCATGCTCCTTTGGGATGGGGGCCAAGCAGGCGGAGACGGAGCCTCCGGCCGCAACGACATTGTCCCAGTTCATAAATTGGAGCTCGTTACAGGTGAACACAGTCATGAACTGCTCCTTGAACTTGGTGAGCGACGCGACAGTGGCCGGCGTCTGGCGCCTTGCGCTCCTGGCCTCTGGTCCCAGATCAAAGAGCCTCGTGACGTTCTCCTCTTCTTTAAAGAACTTGCGTTCTTTGAACCTGGCCTCGCCGCCATCCTCTTCATCTTCGAAAACGGCGACAGCCCCTTTAAGCGGGTCGTCCAGCTCGGGGACCTCCCACGAGTTACGCTTGCGTGCAAACAATGCTCTATCCTCATTCTCCAAATCTCTCGCCGCGGCGAGAAGTGCCTCCTTGTCTGCCAGCGACTCCAATTCCTCGTACGCTCTCAAGTACTCTTCGCCGTTCATTTTCTTTTGGCTATTCTCACTCACTCACTCACTCACTCACTCACTCACTCACTCACTCGTTCGCGTGTTTGCGAGACACTCACTGATGGGAAACGCTGGTGGTGCGCCAACTCTATCTCACTCAGCAGACTTCGAAAGCAGATACTCGAGAATTGGCGGAGACAGAAGCTCGCTGTGCCTTTGGTGTCCTTTTCCTTGTCCTTTGCGTGTGCTTTTGGCTATGGCTATGCCTCTGCCTCAGTCGTGTTGGGGAACTGCAGCTCACTGCCACTGCCGCTGCCACTCCCACTGTCATCCACTGTCACTGTCAATCATTTGCAGCGTCGCCAGCCACTCGCATTTCACCCAAGAGACCAAAGGAACTAGCCAGTGTACCTTCAGCGAATGACGTAACACATCAACAGCCACTTGCTTTTGCAGATTACTTTGCTCATCTTGGGCTCTAAAATTTTCACTCTCTACTCGGCTACCCAGTGAGATAAAAACCAATCCACATCTCTTCTACTCACCTGGCCTTTGTGCCACCTCGCACGAAGCAAAGTCCTTGTGCTCTTATTTTGTTTTTTCCTAATTCCATTGACAGTTTCTAACTAACAAATCTAAATTGGGAGAGTGTGTACCAAGAGGATGTTCTAAACTGGTTCTGGACTGATCCGGTTTTGTTCCGTTCCTCTAGCTAGCGTTCTTCCTGCTTCGCGAAATAAGTACTTTTCGCTTTACACAACACGCGCACACATAAATTCACGGCTCCTGGTACTCCTGGCGGTGTGAGCGATAGCGAGGGGTTTCCCATGCTAGTGTTTCTCTTGAACTGCCCAATTAACCACGTTACCTTCACCGACACGTACACACCCACACTCACAATGAGAAACTTAAGCGGGCGGGCCGCCCGCAACCAGAAGTGCGGAAACAGGATCCTTGGATTTCGATGGAAGTGACATAGGTTTTGTTGATGAAAAGAAATTTGATTTGACGTGAATGTTGATGATCGAGTGAAGCGTTGGTTGTTATAGCGGGTTGAAATGGTCTTGTCGGACTGGAACCAGGTGATTTTGTCCTGGCGGCCAGTACAGATGAGCATCTCGATGTGCAAGGGATAGGCGCTCGCCGAATTCATCATGGAGCATAAAGTCGTCAAGTTTGGCGCGCTGAAAAAAGTCCTTCTGCTTGTCGTCTGCAAGTGTTTTAAGCTTTTGGATCTCTGAGCGAGGTTCGTTATGGACGAGAGCAAGTAGGTAACTTATCTTGCGATTGACGCACGGGACTTGAAGTAACGTTGGAGAATGTCGGCGGCATTTTCCGGGGCGTCTGTCACGAAGGTGACGACGTCTTCTAGATAGGGTCGTATGTCTGGAACTGTCCAAAGGCCGAAGTCGACTTGGTTGAGGTTTCCCATGCTAGTGTTTCTCTTGAACTGCCCAATTAACCACGTTTTCACCGACACGTACACACCCACACTCACAATGAGTTCAACATTTTCTTATTCTTTGTTTCTTGAGATTATTATGAAAGAGAAAAAACCGTGAAATAAGGTTTGAACAAAGCACACGCCTTTGCAGTTGTTAATTGTTGACGTTAAATTTCACGGCTTGAGCATTCAAAATGTCGCTCAGAGTTCGGAAGAAATTGATTTGATCTCGCATCTGCATCTCTGCGTGCTCCATCGTGCGGCGCCTCAAGAACGAGTTGTCCGAAGAGCTCAGCTTTGCGAGCTTTCTGATCACCGTCGCCTTCACAAGCTCAAAATCAGGAAAGTCACGAGGAATTACATTTGTCTCGACCTCCTTCAAATAAGCTGCGATCGGGTGCTGAGAGAGGGATGCAATCTTCTCTTTCGCTGACTCCTTCCGCAAAGTTGAGCGAACTGCAAAGTTCGAATAAGTTGACCTCTGCGGCGAGTAATCGAAGTTCTGCGAACGCAAGGATTGGCGAAGGATTCTCAACCACTGATCCACGACGGTTTGACCCTCTGCTTCTTCGCTCTTCATCACTAAGTCTTCCGAAGCGAACTGCAACAAATATGAAAGCTTTGCGCATCCCTCTTCAGTGAACGTCAAGTACTTGTCCTGCACATATTTTTGCTGACTTTCCCCAAGCGTCACTTGCTTGTTCAAGACTGTCTGACCATTGTTGAATTTCTCCGTCACCCACTCCGGCGAGAACGACCCATCGAAGAGCTCTTTCAGGACTTGCGTCTTGGCCGAGAAGGAAATGTGCTGAAAGCAATTCAGGCCGTCTTCATCCTTTTGACTGAGAGCTTCCTGCAGCACATCCTCACCAGCCAATCGGCTGTACAACTCTATGGCTGCGCGAAACCAGTATGCGTCCTGGGCTGACGAAAAATTGATCTGGGTGCGAAGAATTTGCAGCGGGTTCAGTCCACTAATCTTGGTGCGGGCAAGTGGATCTGCACCAAGCTCCAAAAGAGCAGCGAGTGCGCCAAGGTCAACCCTTGCAGCAGCAATGTGAACCGGACAGTACTCTTCGCAATCTGCACTGTCGTCCACATTGTCCTTTGCCAACGTATAAAAAGAAGACCCACTCTGACGGTATATGGTGTCCATCAAGCACGGAGCGTTCAAAATCCGACTCTGCTCCTCTGAGTCCGCTTGCTGTACCGCCCAGGTAATCATTTCAGGCTTGTTACACTGCAAGATGTAATAGAAGAGCGATCGACCGGCACAACTCATTTGAGTCAAACCTTGGCGTCCGGCTCGAACGGCAACTGCGGCCAGATAAGCTTCTTTTGTCTGCACACGGTCCTGGAGCTCTGGAGCTTGAGAGAGCAAAAGACTTGTCTTTGCAGACACCTGCGCCAGCCCAGCAGATGCGAAAGTGCTCAGCTTTTTGCTCGCTTTCATCTTTGGGGCGCTTGAGTTCAAAAATTGCTTGAACAGCTTCTCAATGTGCTCAAAGTCCTCTTGAATCCACTTGAACATATTTTGCGACCCAAACGCGCACGCCAATTCCATCACCGTGCAAGGTAAAACCTCAGAAAACTGCGAGCCAGTCTTGCCTTGTTCTTCTTCTCCGTTCTCTCCCTTCTTCCCATCTAGGATCGTCTTCATTCCTTTGTATCGGCTCGCACCTTCGTCCTCAGTTCCTGAAGTTCGCATGTACGAAGCGAGTTTAAGGCCTCCGGCAGCCGTTTGCCAGTCATGGCATCCAGCTCCAAAAGCAATTAGCACCTCCATGCACTCTACTCGATCAAGTGCAGCGCAAAGGAGAGAGATGCTAGAAGTAGACGTGGAACTTGTCTTCAGAGGGTTCGTCTCAATCTCGACTTCGCTCAACACTTGCAGAACAAACTTGAGCAGCTCGGGGTCATTCTTCAGAATCGCAAACTGTACCAAAGGAATCAGAGAGTCCTTCAGCGATTCGACAATGGGCTCTATCAGGTGAGACGGAAGGTCTTCCACAAGCGAAGAGGAGCTCAGCGGAACCGTCCTGAAAAAGAGGAATGCAGGGTGGAAGCGGATCGCGCTCTGCTTGGACTTCAACGCTTCGGAGATATCTTTCTGTTGCTTTTTCGCGAGCTGCCCGGCCTTTGACACGTTCAGGTCATTGCCGTAGAGATAATCGCCCTCTTCTACTTCGCCGTCGTCGTCATCATCATCATCGTCATCATCGGAGCAATCATCATCAGAGTACGCATAGCTCTCGCTGGCCTTCATCAGCTTGATATTGTCCACACGCCTTGGTTTGCCGTCGTCTTGGTTGTCCTCCGCGTCTTTATCTTCGGACGGCGGCTCGTAGAATGTCATGGCAAGCTCGTAAAGCTCCTTGGCAACAGCGCTTCGATCAGAACAGTCTGCATTCGCAATGGTCAGCGTGAGCAGAGACATTCCTACACCGTTCACGGTCATGAGGAGCTGAAGCTCGTCCTCACCGGTACGTTTCACAAGTTCAACCACCTTCTTGTAGTTCCCATTCCAAGCCGCCTTGTAGGCTTCAAGAATCCTTCCATCTGAGTCCTTCACAGATATATTTTGCGTTCCCAGATCGTACCGGCTGTATTTTTCTATGTTTGCTGCAAATGATGGAGTCAGCACAAAATACGTTTCGAGTACAAGCCCTTTCACCTCTTCCTGGGTCATCGAAGGTAGCTCACGAAGGATTCGGGAATGGTCTACTCCGCCACGGAGTGTCTTTTCTCCTGCGTCAAGTACTGCTTTCTCGTCAGCTGGCTTGAGCTTTGCAGAGCTAAACAGCCCTTGCAACAGTTTGACTCGACCCTTGTCGTTTTTGCTGCTTGAAGACCTTCGAAGCCCGCCTAGGAAACTCTGTACCCTAGCCGACAATCGTGTCGGAGAGGGCGGCTTCTCCGATGTGGATGGTGAGGTCTTTTCGCTATCGCTTCCTTCGTACCGTTCGAGAATCTCGGTCAAGAGAGTCATTCTTGCATAGAACTCTAGCTGTACCTGAGCATAATTGGCCCTTTGCTCGTCACTGAGCTTAGACTTTGGTTCAAGAGCTTTTGCCGTGTCCTCGCTCATCGGACGTCCAACATAAAGAGATAGCATGACTGTCTCATAAGGGTCGGCTTTCGAGGAGCGCTTGTATTCTTCCAAGAGTTTGACGGCCTCGTCAAGGCCTTGCCTGTTGTGATTCAAACCTTTGCTTTGGCCATTTTTCTCAAGATCAAAGCGCATGTATTGGTAGATTTTACCAGTGAAGAGGGACAAAACCGCTGCCAGACATTCTTTGGCAGTGTATGTCTTGAGCTCTTGAGGAGATGCGTTCCACCGCCGTTCTTCTCCAGTCTCCATATCAGCGAAAACAGGCATCCGAGGAAACTGCAACTTCAATGCTCCCAGTTTATCCGAGGTGTTGGTCTCAAGCAACCAAATCAACATCTCCGCTGCGTTGTCCAAGTTCGCGGATGCCTTCTTCTTCAATTCAGGACTAATACCATTTTCAGTCTCGGCGAAGATTCCAGTTCGCTCCAGCCCCGTGGTATATTTTCTTGCATCCGACTTTTCTCGCGACCACGACCTGAAGTCCTTTGTAAGAAAGTCGGGACGTCCATAATAAAAGTAGGATCGAAAGATGCTATCCTCGTCGAATTTGCCCCAAGAAGAGTGAAAGTGCGACGCTGCCTTTACGTAGTTTTCTAACGCCAGCAAGAGTAAGTGTTCTTGCGTCTGATCATCAATAACCCTATTCGAGTGCCCATACATGTAACGAGATGAAGACCCAGTGTTTTCTGCGATTCGTTGGTCACTGATCATTTTAGAAGTGACATACAGATGCGGGGATCTCTCGTAAAGTAGTTTTGCGACTGGCATACATCCAATTTGGACAGCACATACGAGAGGGCTTTGGTTATGCGAGTCAATCCAATTGAGCAACCTTTGAATCACTGCGTCGCGGCCGCGAGAAGCAAGGCCATTCAGAACTGCTTCTGTTGCAACCCCGTTTTCTGCGATTGCGAAGAGGTGAAGTAAAGAGTGCCCGTCCTGTGTGGCTAAGAAATGAGATAAGTCGTCAAAGCCATGATCGAGGAGCAAGGAAACCATTTCCGTACACGCTGGCTCTTGAGTTGGGACGAGCGCAAGGAGCGGGTACGTTGTATCTCTGTTGTTGCCGTAGTAGTAATAAGTGTTTGCTTTGGTAACAGAAACGCTACATGGCGTGGACACCTTGGCTGCAAACTTTTCCACAAGGTCTTTGGCGACCTGAAAGCGTCCAAGAATCACCGCCAATTGCAGCGCCGTCCACTTTTGATCAAATGAGAGGGACTCCACAAAGTCAGATAGCTGGATCCGTCTGGGCGGCTGTTCCCCTGCTTCTGCCATCGCATCTTTCTCGCTCTGCGGCTTCGCCTTGTATTCTTGCCAGCGCTTCTCGAAGCGGTGCACGCACGCAAGCAAGGCGTCGAGAACATCGGGGCGGTTGTATTCGGCAATGAGATGTAGTGAGGACCGCCCGTCTGGAAGGCGTAGTGTAGGGTCCACGAGGTCCTCCTCCAGAAGGAAATTGCAGCACTCGGTCGCACCAGAAAGCAGACCAATATGAAGCGGGCTTCTCCCGAGATAGTCGCGAGTGTATTGGCTCCAAGAGGGGCCGAGCCTATCCAAAGCAGCCTTGAGCGCCGGCAGGTCGTTGGCGTTTACAGCTTCGCACACATCCATGTTTTCGCCTTGAAAGTATGTGCCTTCCTCCCAGTCTTTGTCAGTGATCGGGTTGAAGCTGCCAACTTGCTGTCTTCCTGGGTCGTCCTCGAGCCAAGTGAGCTCTCCTCGAACGTATTGCCTGATTTCAGTTGCAGGGACGTCATCTGGGATTTCGGGATCCTCCGGAGAGCAGTCGCTCAGCACCTCTTGAGCAGTTCCAAAGAAGCAGGGGTGCAGGTAGTACGACCGTGATTTCCGAAACCAAGGCGAGTTCAAGACGATATCCTTCTTCCGCATAATCTTGAGTGTTTTCCTGGCATTGTACTCTGGTCCCCAAGGAAGGAAAACGGTGGCGTAATTCGAATCCTCGCCTCCTACGCCTTCCATTCGTTCCAGTTGTCCTTTAGGCATGTTTCTTCGATTTTGCAGACGAGTCTTGGCGTCGCTCTCCTTGTGGTGTCGCGTCTGATATTCAAGACGCGCTGATGGGGTTCGAAGCTGTTCCAAAACCACTAGCTTAGGAAGGCCTTGCAAGACACCCCATGGCTTGTCGAAGATGTTGGGATCCACAGTTGAGCGACGAAACGTTGGAACGAGGACCTCGAAGCCTCTCGATGCGTACTTTGCCAGACGATTCTCGTACGACGGGCTTCGTCGCGACATGTCCACGGTATTGTAGCCATTCATCAGAGCGTAGTGGCCACGTGGCGTGGTGTAAACCTGCTTGCCGTTGAACAGATACGTGCAGCTGTCGATATCAAAGCCAGCCAGGATCTCGTAAGGCGAGTTGTAGATGCGAAGCACGACTTGGATATGTCGGTACGGGAACTGAGACACCATCGTCACAGCATGAGCAGAGCGGAAGCAAATGACCTCGAAAGGACACGCAGTGCAAATGGAGTCGTATATCTCTTGCAACTTCTTGTTGGCTTGTTCTGGGGTCAAACCGTACAAGAAAAGGTCCACATCGCTTGCTCCATAGGCTACTTCGTGGTAGTACTTGCGGCGCTGAATGTAGCTTCCATCGTGCTCCTTCGGGATGGGAGTCACGCAGGCGGAGACGGAGCCTCCGGCCGCAACGACATTGTCCCAGTTCATAAATTGGAGCTCGTTACACGAGAACACCGTCATGAACTGCTCCTTGAACTTGGTGAGCGACGCGACAGTGGCCGGCGTCTGGCGCCTTGCGCTCCTGGCCTCTGGTCCCAGATCAAAGAGCCTCGGGACGTTCTCCTCTTCACCAAAGAACTTGCGTTCCTTGAACCTGGCCTCGCCGCCATCCTCTTCATCTTCGAAAACGGCGACCAGCCCTTTCAGCGGGTCGTCCAGCTCGGGGACCTCCCACGAGTCACGCTTGCGTGCAAACAATGCTCTATCCTCATTTTCCGAATCTCTCGCGGCTGCTAGAAGTGCCTCCTTATCTGCCAGCGACTCTAATTCTTCGTACGCTCTCAAGTACTCTTCGCCGTTCATTTTCTTTTGGCTATTCTCACTCACTCACTCACTCGTTCGCGTGTTTGCGAGACACTCACTGATGGGAAACGCTGGTGGTGCGCCAACTCTATCTCACTCAGCAGACTTCGAAAGCCGATGCTCGAGAATTGGCCTTGCCTTGCAACCCTCGTCTCCGGGTATTCGCTCTGACTTTGCAGCCTTTGCCTCTTCCTTTGCTTTGCCACAGCGTGTGCGTCTGCGTCGGGCTCTGCTTTGCTGCAAGGTCCTCGCTCGCACTTCGCTCGCACTTCCCACTCTGCCGTTGAGTGCCGTCAAATGCTGCCACCTGTGCCCGAGTCGTGTTGGGGATCTGCTGTTTGCTTTTTGCTGTCACTGTCACTGTCGCTGTGAGGCAATTGCAGAATTCAGCTTACTGCAGCATTGTCAGCCAGTGGCGATTGC
Organism: Parietichytrium sp. I65-24A; assembly: GCA_012862575.1. Lineage (NCBI taxonomy): Eukaryota > Bigyra > Thraustochytrida > Thraustochytriidae > Parietichytrium > Parietichytrium sp. I65-24A. The sequence goes on from BLSF01000025.1 coordinate 19,062, forward strand.
AGTGTTGCAGTAGTTGCAGTCCACACCTGGCACACCCGACTCACCTTCTCACACTCCTCACTCGCTCCTCAGAGACAGCCAGAAGTGACTGAGATTGACTGACTGTGAGTGAGGGAGCGAGTGAGAGGATGCGAGAATTGCGAGAATGTGTGAGAGGGATCTTGATCTTCAGAATTCAGAAGATCGTGCTTCAGAGACTTACTTACTCTTTGCAATAATCGATGATGATCGCACGAAAAGATTCCTTCGCGCAAGTTAGAAAGAAATTCTCACTCTGGGAGTAGCTATTGGATAGACTGGAGCTAGCTCTGCATCTAATTCGACTGTGCAATTTCCGAGAAAACATCTTGGGGTTGCTGGGGTTAGCTGACTGGCTATGAAAACTTACGCTCCGTATCTCTCTTGGGCGAAGGTGCGGCCCCAAGCGAGTCTCGCGACCTTACTGCTTTTTGTACGGGCTACGTACACGAGTACTGAGTACCAGTACTGTAAAGACCTGGATGTGCTGGCAAATGCTGACAGAGAACCACATGTCCATCCATGTCTGTTCTCGGTGAAAACATGATTAAAAATTGTGAAAATCAACTCGAAAGCACAAAAACAAATAGTGGAGCATAACCGTGACACCGACAAACTTCTCTTTTTTTACTCAAATCAATCTCACTCAAGAGCCAAATAGAGTGGAGCAAGCAAGTTGATAGTAAGAACAGAAGATATGAAACATTGAATGAGATCAAATTGGTTCTTGGGTATCTTGTGTGTATGGCGGTGTTGACACTGCAAAAGAACTGGGTGTTGCTGGCATATACGGCGCAGTGGAAGTGTCTGTTAAAGCCGGCGTCGGTTAAGGCTCATTGCAGCCGTTCTCAAGATGCGCCTTGAGATGTTCGACGCTATGCCACAGGTCCCAGCAAGTCTTTGTTTGCGGGTTCCTCTTGAACCCGTGGTGAAGCGCGACGCCGCAGAAGCTACAAATGCGGCTTGCTTGACTTGAGCATAGAGCACACTTCCTCGGATTGACTTTGACTTTATAATGCTCGTTCAAAGCCAGGCGCAGTTTCTTGACCAGGGGCTCGTCAACTCGCTGAATAACGTTCTGTTTCGCCACTTTGCGTTGACACTCAAGCTGCTCGTTTCTCGAGAGCAAAACCTGGCTTTCAGAACCGCTGTCAACTCGCTGAATAACGTTATGTTTCGCTACTTTGCGTTGACACTCAAGCTGCTCATTTCTTGAGAGCAAGACCTGGCTTTGGCGTTTGCACGCTTGATTGCTTTCAAAACCGTTGTTGCGGTTGTTGATGCTGCTTCCCTGTTCGGCGTGTGCCTGTTTTATGAGGTTGATGGAGAGTTCCCAACAGAAATCGTCGAATGTACACATCTTGGTGCACAGGTACAGAAAACGCCTTAACCCCTTCCAGGTAGTGAAGATTTTAGCTTGTTTTGATGTCAGCCGGATTCTCCACAACAAAAACGCTGCGATCACACTGTCAAATATTCGTGACCAGGTCAACTTTGCTTCGCACGGCATATTATTCATGGCACGTTTGTGTAGCCTTTCCGCAAAGTCATCTATTGCACCCACACCTTCTTTGCCTTTGCTGTAGTGAAACTGAACCAAAGAGCGCAAAGCGCGAACAGGAGGGAGGACTCCATCGTGTTTTCGCTTCTGGTGCAGGGCTAACCAAATCGGGAACCGGGACTTGAGCACGCGGAACAAATCAGTAGGCCAAAGCTTTCTCACTAGGTCCCAATCTGGCGAAGCTCCGGTTCTCACGGAATCCAATGCCCATCCCACGAGACGAGCTACCGGGTGAAAGGCGCTCGTCCAAGCAACGAGCTGCTCGGCCGTGAACTGAACTATGACCACGTAGAGCACCTTCGTGACACTGCTTACACAAAACACACCAAACTCGCGATTGAAGACTGCAGCCTGCTGAAATAGCTGACCGCGGTACTCGGAGGGAATCGCGTCAAACCAAACCGAAGAACCCGCTGAACAGGAAAAGAAGTCTCCGTACTTGCTCACCACAGACATCGGATTGTCCAACGTGCGTCTCGTAACCTTCGTCTTGATCTCGAGTGGGGCGACGATGGTGCCCTCCTCTGGGTGCTCAATGAGAATGATGTTGTCAGCGCTAACTCCCAAATGAGGATGCGCTCTGGACTGCACGAGGCCGATTTCGTATACCCCTAAAACAAAACTCTTCTTTCGCAGCTCTGCCATAACCGCGCTCTCATTTCTCCACCCTGCCAATAGAGCAAAATTGGCAGTGCCTCCGGCAGTCTTTTTGGCGTGAAACCAGCTGCCACACAGCGCTTGAGCAACCTCATTTTGCGAGAGTAGACCTTGAGTTCCCAGTGAAGGGTCTTGGTAGAGTACTGGCCTGACTGCCGGATCCCGAGCTGCGATCTCTTGAGCAGCCGTTCCGGTGACCATGAACTGCCTGAACACAAACCAGTCTGCGCATCGCTGTCCCGCCGTCAATGGTACGATTGAAACGCTCAAACTTATCTCAAGCGACTCAAGTGCATCGACAGGAGTGTCCGACTTGATCTTCGCGATTGCGTCTTGGTCTTGGTCCCGAACTTGCTGCATGACGAGTCTGAGAGCATCCACTTCCTCAGATGCGACTGAACCGTCTGCCCCATGCATGTTCTCGGTTCCCCGCTTCTCTTCAACTTCCTGAACAGCACCACTTCGGTCGCCAGCTTGGTTAGCGTTGACAGCTTCGCTGACAGCAGGACACGAGCTCTCCTTGTTCTCCACATTGTCAAGGGCATCAACGTCATCGTCATCATCCCTCTCTTCCCCACTGTCTTTCTCGTCAACACTTTCACCAGCGCCAACCGAGCCATTAATGTTGCCCCCAAATTGTGCTTCGCTCTCGTCAAAATCCTGCACCTCCTCTTCATCAGCATTTTCTTCACTGTCAAACACTTCTTCTTCTTCTTCTTCGCTGTCAAGCTCCCATTCTTCAAGACCTTGCTGCAACTCCACGTCTGCGGCGTTCTCTTCTTCGTTGTCGTTTTCTTCTAAGGCTGACTTTTCAGGAAAGAACAACCATCTCTTCAAGGTAGCTTTCCTTGGCCGACCAAAGACGTCCATCACAAACGACTTCTGCATCGCACTCGTCAGCTCTGCCGATCCGAGGACAACAAATCGACGCACGTAAGATTTCTTGACATCCCCATACTCACGAGAAGCAAATGCAAACGCCGTAACGTTTCTTTGAGACCCTCTCGTGAGACTTTTCTGAGCCGCAAATATCTCTGGGCCCAAGCGCGGATCGTCATCAATGATGAACTTCTCTGCAACGTGCAAGCTTGCGGAGTTCGATTCCCTGCCTTTTCGCTTCTGTTTTTGCGGTCGAGATTCATAAATTGATTTTGCAATAAAAGGATTCCCTTGCTGCTCCTCGAAATTGCTCACCGTGACCAGTCCAACACCTTCCTGAGCACAGAGCTTGTACAGGTCAATTTCAGCGCAGCCGCGGTCCAGAAAAAGCTCAACTCCACTGACATCGACCGTTCTCTTAGAAAGCTTATCCAAAATCTTTTTCAGGGTTGCAGTTTGGTCGTGGCGAGCAGAACACAAGACGTTGCAAAGGGGAATTCCGAACGACGCATCTGCAGCAGTGTCGGACGCAGTCCCGCTCTTGCGTCGCTTCTGAGCTCGATAGTCATTTTTCGGATTCTCCTTTCTCAAAGTCCCACAATTATGATCATCCACAGTCATTCGCATGTACTTGGATGGCACGACGCGCAGAAGGAAGTTGGAGAGGAAATCGTCTAGCTCCTCAAATTTCGCCGGCAGGTCTGCGGTGTCTGCGTAGGAGTTCCTTGTTGCGCTGCTTTTGTGATTGAAACCGGACAGCACTCTTTGGAGCTGGTTGAATCTTCCCTCCATGAGGAGCTCGTATTTTCCGTACAAGTAACGGTCCAACTTGGCGAACACAATTTCCTTACTGGTCCTATCGTTGCATATTGCCAACATTTGCCCCAAGAAGAGATCGAATTCCATCTCTGTGACCGGCTCGAAGCCCAACTTCTCAACGCGGATCCTGGCATTCATCCAATCGCGCAGATGGCTGCGAGCATGCCCGAGTACAGCGAAGAAAACATTAGTCGGTTTCACGTTCTCAACCGAATCCGAATTAAAAAAATTGTCCATCTCGCTCACGAGTGAGTCAATCTGTTTCTCTGCTCGAGAGTCGATGCCAGTCACCAATCTTGCCTCAGCATCAGTGAGCACGACCAAGTCGCGCTCGTCGATCTTTTCCCAAGTCTGGTGGAAAGCCTTTGACATTGGCAGCTCCGTGCATTTGGCAGCCTCTCCGTTCTTCGCATCTTGTATGTCTCGGCTTCCATCTTCTCCACTGCTTCCTTCCTTTGTCGCAGTGCTGGGTTGCTTCGCTTTTGTGCATTCAGCCTTTCCGCGAAGCTTGCAAGCTTTAAACCTCGCGTCCACGTGCCCAACTTCACGGCAAGCGCTACGACTTGCACCACGATCCACAACAAACATATCCTCCATGGTTAGATGGACCCTCTAGTGACCCCTTTGGACTCCCTTCTAGTACGACTGTACCAAGGTAAGGAGTTGGATGCTGTTGCTCGCTGCTCAGTCGTCCTCGCGATGGTTCGCAATTTTCAAATTTCGACTAAGAGTCTTCTTAACCCAGGTACGAAAATTTTCTGAACTGACTGTGAATTCTGAATTCTGAATTCTGGTCACAGAGATTGTTGTTGTGTAAATTGAAATCGTGACAAGTGTCATCTTTAGGAAATAGGGAGATCAGTTGTTTGTTCTATCGTTTGATTTGTCATGAATTTGAGAGTCCTGTTTTAAGAATGCTCATTGGCCTGAAGTTGTATCGTTGAGGGTAACATATGGCCATAGAAAGTGTAATCATAGAATAATATATAGGAACACAATAGTTAAAATGCGAATGCACCGCGTCTGGTTTTGAACAATTATAGAAGACGTTCTCGGTGATGACGTGAGTAGTGACATCATGTATAGTCTCTTCAGTGAAGACCATACCTGCAGTGCGCATCATCGCTCCGAAATGGTTGGCTATTCTACCCAACTATGAAATGACGTCATCAAGAATGGTTTTTCGTCCATAGTCCTACATAGCGGAGGTTTACTAAAACCTGTCCCACAGTTCAAATTTATATCCAGAAAGAGAATAGCTCTCTGTTCTGCCAACGTCTGATAGAGCGTGGTTCGGGGGAGTGGCCCACGCACTTTGCCCCTGGCGAAGCAATATCCTTGGTGGGGACGTTGAACGGCGGGACGAGTTAGGTTTTCGTGGCAGAGAGGAAACTCGAGGAGAGAAAAGTGCGCGCGAAGGAAAGAGAGACGACAAGAGTGCTGAAAGGAGAGAGAGAGAGAGAGAAGGAGAGCGAGCGATCGTGTATAATCGCTTTGCGTGAGGTTGAGAGGGTGAAGCAGAGCGTTGGCGTGGAGTGTTCGAGTAGCTTGTGAGATTTAGAGAGGAAGATTCTAGAAGACCTGCATTTGACAAGATGGCTTCGCCGCAATTGCAAGTTGGAGGAGGGCTCGGAGGCCTGCTGAAGGATGGGTACAAAGAGATGTCTGGGCTGGAGATGGCCATCCTGAAGAACATTGATGCAGTGAATGATCTTGGAAAAATCACCCGCACGAGTATGGGACCGAACGGAATGAACAAGCTGGTGGTCAACCACTTGGACAAGATTTTCGTAACTAGCGATGCCGCAACCATCATGTCTGAGCTAGAGGTGATCCACCCGGCTGCCAAGATGGTAGTGATGGCTGCTAAGATGCAAGAGTCTGAGTTTGGCGACTGCACCAACTTTGTGATCAGTTTTGCTGCGGAGCTATTGAATCAGGCACAGTCACTTCTTCGCGTCGGTGTTCATCCAGCGGAGATTGTTCAGGGCTACAAGAAGGCCACCACCCACGCGCTTGAGATGCTCCAAGAGTTCGTCTGCAGCTCCGTTCCTGATGTTCGCAATGTAAACGATGTCAAGACCTGTGTGCGCGCAGTTGTGGATTCCAAAAAGTTTGGAAACGGGGAGCTCATGGCAGACCTTGTCGCCCAGGCCGCCACCATGGTTATTCCTCCGGCACCAAAGAAGTACGTTTGACGTTGTTTTGCCAATTTTTTATGTAATTTTGCTTTGTCTTTACGGAAGCTAACGAGTGGAACGTTTGTTGTTGAAAAAAAAAATAGACCAAGTTTGGATATCGACAATGTCCGCATTGTCAAACTTATTGGAGGAAGTATCTATCACTCCTCTGTGCTCAAGGGCATGATCGTTCGCCGCCCACCAGCAAGCTTGTTGACTAGAGTGGAGAATGCCAAAGTGGCAGTGTTTGGAACCTCCGTGGAGGCTGCTCAGACTGAGACGAAGGGCACGGTTTGCTTGAACAGTGCTGACGAGCTGTTGTCGTACAACAAGAGCGAGGAGAGCCTTATGGAGGAGCAGATCCGCGGCATCAAAGAGTCTGGGGTGGACGTTATCATCAGCGGGGGTTCCCTCAGCGAGATGGCTCTGCACTTTATTGACAGGTACAAGATGATGGCAATCAAGATCACCAGCAAATGGGAGTTGCGTCGCCTCTGTAGAACTGTCGGCGCCACAGCCTTGGTCCGCCTCGGGCCGGTCATGCCTGATGAGATGGGACACTGTGACATCGTCGAGACTCGCGAAATCGCAGGTGGCCGATGCGTCGTCTTCCAGCAGAATGCCGAGGAGTCCATCGTGTCGTCTGTGGTGCTGCGCTCGTCCACCACCAATCAGCTCGATGATCTCGAGCGCGCTATTGACGATGGTATCAACACCGTCAAGACTTACTGCCAGGATCCACGTCTTCTTGCAGGAGGTGGCGCTGTCGAGATTGAGCTTGCGACCCGCATCTCCGCCATCGCAGAGAAAACCCCAGGGCTGGAGCAGTATGCCATTCACAAGTTTGCGGAAGCGCTCGAAGTCATTCCGAGAACCTTGGCTGAGAACGCTGGAAAGGACCCAACCGTTGTTATTAGCGAGCTCTATGCAGCTCACAAGAAGGGCGAGGCTACCGCAGGGCTCGACATCGAGACCGGAAAGGTCGCTTGCATGAAGACCAAGTCTATTTTCGATACCTATGCTGCCAAGTTGCAAGCACTCAGGCTGTCAACTGATGCCGTTCTCACTATTCTCCTGATAGATCAGATCATCATGGCCAAGCAAGCTGGCGGCCCAAAGAAGCAGGGATGAGTCGGTTCGTACATGCGTAGTATAACTTTTCCTATTCTTTTTTTCCTTTTAGAACCCTTCTTCTTTTTCATCTTGCTAGCTCTAGTAGACCGTGCAGCGAGAGCAGAACCAGCCGCGGCATCTTTAAAATTGCCGGAGATACCCTCGACGGAGCTTCTTTTGCCGCAGCGCAAGCTCGATCTAAGCTCAATCTAATCTCACAGAGAAGGAGCATCGGAACTGATGGTGATTGAGCAAATGCAATGCGAAGAATGCGAGGGGTCTGGCTGGCTTGCCGCTTTCGTCTTCGCGAAATCGCATACAGTTATGTAGCAGTGCTTTATTCGCAAAAAGGTTTCGGTGTGGTCCTCGCTCACTGGCCAGGCGATTGCATGAGTCCCCGTCGTTCCGTGTGAGACACACTCGAACTAATCAATTCGTGAACATGTGTGGACTCACGGTCAGTCGAATCGGAACAGAGTTGAGCTTCCTCACCAGCAACACCAGCACATCCTTCGAGACCGTTACAGTAGTACCCACGGACTCGGACTCCGACCATCAGTCCTGAGATCCGAGTCGATTCAGGTTGTCTCGAGAGACTCACCTTTCCCAGCATCTCCCACCTCACAAAGCCAATAATCTTTGTGATCATAACCTTCGTTCAGAGCACGTGTTTCATTTACAACTTGCAACAAAAAATAAAACAATTTAATGAAATACAAAAAGAGTTCTTTCTAACCTAATTTTTTTTTGAAAAAAAAAAAAAAAAGAATAAAAAAATGTTGAACTGCAAGCGGGAATATGGCAAAATGAATTTATTTTTTCAAACAGCAGGTAAGAGCAGGAAGAGGAAGGGGAAAAAGGAACGAGAAGCATTTTAAGAAAGCGCAGATTCTCGAGGAAAACGAGGCAGGTGAAGGAGAAAAATTCGATACTCAGTGCCACCCACGTCCGTGCCATGCGCGGTGTGCAGTAAGAAGAACGCGCAAGAAGAGGTCCGGCGGGAACGTGGCGGAAGACGGAACAAACGAATGAACCTTAACAGGGATAAAAAATCA
>BLSF01000025.1:27667-106685 GCA_012862575.1 Parietichytrium sp. I65-24A
ACACCACTCGTAATGAGAGTCGATGAAGGCAGACACGTTCAGCACTCATTAAGCGCCCACGGCTCCACTACCCCCTCGCCACGCGATACCTTAGCCTCCTCTAGCCGGCATCCATTGCATCCATCCGACGCTGGCCCAGCCCAGCCTACTCTCCCATCTATCCAAACGCCTACACAAAACTCCCAGACTCTAGTGTGGTCCCAAATTTAGTGCGCCGTAGTGTAGACCCTTTCGCCATCTAACAAAGTACGGTAGACTCTTACTCCAAAGCCTACAGCTCGGGCTAACTGCTTCCCATGCTAGTGATTCTGCTAATCCTCGCTCATGAACTTTGGCTAGTGTCTGGATAGGCAGTGGGGTAGTGGTGATAAGAGTGCTCTAGCGCTGAGGATGGTCCGCTGGGATGGAGAGCTTTGATTGATTGATTGATTGATTTGATTGAGATGAAAGGAAGAGAAGGAAGAGAGATTGATTTCACAGTCAAAGTAGTCAATGATTGAACAACTGATTGACTGACAGAGTGCGTCGCGTACGTGTGGAGTCCTCGCAGTCAGTCCTCGGAGAGAGAGAAAGAAAGAGAGAGAGCAGCGTGGCGTTGGCAGTGGCTGCGGTGGCAGTGTGCATATTGCATTTGACGTCTGGTGCGAGGCGTTGTTGAGTAGGAACGGATTGGGAGGATACGACAGGAGAATGAGGAGAGTGCTGAGATTGGCGGGTGTGGTGGCGCTGGCGGCGCTGGTGAGCGCGCAGGATGAACAAGGGGGACAGCCGGAGGTTACGCCTACGAAGAATCCTACCAAGAAACCAACGCCAAGACCCACCGCTTCCCCGGTGACACCAAAGCCGACGGACTGGCCCACGCCTGCGTTTGATTCGTCGCTGGTGGTGAGCGCCGACGACAGCTTTTTAGACTTTTACGTTGATCCATTCGACCCGGACTTTTCGGGAGAATTGCCACCGACTCTTATTGCAGAGAACAAGGTCGTGACCTCGGAATGGTCCTCGCCAAAGATCATAGCCCCGAAACATCTGGATTTCTTCACTTTTGACTTGTGGCATGGTGCAGCCGACGATCTCAAGCCATTCTTTGACCAAGCAATTGAGATTGTCGCAGACTCGACAAATAAAGGCGTCCTCCCGCTTGTCAAGCTCGTGATCACGCAGAGCTACACCACCAAGGTGGAGGCAGAATTCAACTGCCAAGGCGACGGAAAGACGGATGTCTCGTTTACCATAAAGCGCAGTGGCAAGCACCTCCCGACTGTGCAGTTTCACCTGCAAAAGGTCTGCGCAGTTAGTCACAGTCAAGAGCTATTAATCTCCACTCGTGGAGGCGACGTTGTCTTTCACAACACAAAACTATCCCCTGCCTTCAACGTGCATGATTTGCGCGGGGAGTCATTCATCGCGTCCAAGGAGGATCAGTCTGATGCTTTTTACTTTCACACCATTCATCGCGAGTACCTCATGGTCGGTCGCCCTCAGGTAAGTTTGTTATGTCAACAAGTTGGTTTTAAACGGGTTTGAAACAGTACGCTGACTCTCTGCAACAATGCTGTGCGCATGAAAATCTCGCAGATTGATGCTTATGACGCTCCACCAGAGCTTTTGAAGGTCATCGCAAAGCGGAGCCCGGCGCTTGCAGAAGTTGTAGAAGAGTATGCTCACCTAAGCAAGGAACAGATCCTAGAGGAGGAGTTTTACGATGAAGACGACGAAGCAGAGAAAGCGATGAACTCGGGAGGTGACACTGAAGAGGAGGATGACGCCGGTGCTGCCGACGCCGAGGACGATGATGACACCGACTACGCCATCGATAACTCGGAAGAAGGCGCAAGCGACACTCCATCCAAAAAGCCCAAGAGGCCAACATCGATCGAGGACTCAACAAAGCCCGGCCCTCTAAAATCTCAAAACATTTGCCAGCCCACCCTGGGCGGAGATGTTTGGAGGAAGAGCAAGAAAGGCAAGGTTCAAATCGTGCACCGCAAGGAATATGGCGAGGATAAGCTTCTCGGGTTTGCTCAGGCAGGAGTGCTTGGGCTTCATGGTGGACAGCGCCTCGCGCTAAACTACAACTGTGTGAAGGATGGCCTGGCAATCATTGTGCTCAAGGTTAACATCAGGCCAAAGTCTGCAGCGTTTCAGCCCGAGGAAATCCGCATGAGCTGGCTCAAGGTGTGCAATGCGGCACAGATTGGTCCCGATGAGGTTGATTTGATGGGGTTCAATGTGCAGCTTGGAATGTATGCAAACGAGGAGCCGGCGTTCTTTCCAGTGTTGAACGGAATCACGACCGAGCCATTCACTTGGGACGGCATTTCTGTGATGGCCTCCCCTGAGGAGATCTCCAGCTCCTTTTACGTTTCGCTCAGCGACGTTGTCGAGAAGTTACGTGAGAGGAATGGCAACAAGCAAATGATTCGCCTCCGAAGCGTCGGCCTTGTCTCCAAGGACAAGCATGCAAAGGTGATGGACCCAAAGCTTGCGGGACACGGTGCATTCGGCGGAGTCGTCACCAGCGATAGCTTGCCAATTACCATCTTCTACAACTGCAAGTCTACCGGAACAGTGCGCGTCGGTCTGGACTTGTTTGTCGATGTAGTCACCGAAAAAGACGACGGAACATTTGAGGAGAATGGCCCAAAGGTTCGCCGCGTGTCTTTCTACTGGATGAAGGTTTGCGCAGTGACTCCGATCTCGCACCTTTTCGGAAAGACTATTGATCCTGCCACCTTCGACCTCGATGCCCTCACGGAAATGAAGCAGGCCATAGCTAACGGCGGGACTGTCTCGCGCGGATTCTCCGCAACTGCCGCTGTGGAGAAGGGTTCGCCGACCAAGTTGTTTACCGACCTTGACAATACCGCAGAGAACCTCTCCCAGCTGTATGCCCTCTCCCCAGAGCAGGAAACAATTGCTCTCCAGCTCTACAAGAACAACAAGAAGGTCAAGGATGAAGATTCTCCCATTCACATGGGCATCCGATTCCAGGAGCCGGTGATCACCTCGAGCAGCAGCCACGTCCAAGTGTCCCTACGTGACATTGGCGAGATGGAGGAGCTCTACAATCTCGGCAAAGAAGAATTCCTCTTGGAGATGGAGATGGAAGGCAAGGAGATCCCAAAGAAGTCGTCGAAGAAATCCAAAAAGAAGAACCAAGCAGCATCTTCTTTTCTCAGCTACATTGAAGTTGCCAGGGATGCACCGGTCTTTGTTGTGGTGGATCACACTTGCTTGAACACCGGGGATGCTATCATCACCTTGCAACTCCCAGTTTATGGCAACACTGAGCAAGGTGTGTCATTGCACTGGGTCAAGCGCTGCCATTGGACGGACACCAACTTTTCCGCCAAGCAAACTGGTAGCGCAGTGGCATTCTTTGTGGTGGTGGCCATCTTCCTCACCAGCGCGATCTTTTGCGTCCTTCTTGCCAAACAGCGCAACAAGATAGCCTTTCTTCAGTCCAGAGACAAGCGTGGTTATGACAAAATGGACGTTGTATCTTCAATTTAGAGAAAGAAATAGAGAAATGGGTTGCTTCTCGCCCAGAGCTAAATATAAAAGCACCTCCACATTAATTGGTTATTTCGTCCATGCTTCCCCTGTGCTCTGCAGTGTGTGTACTCGCTGTCACACTGATGGCGCCCATCGGTCTAAAATGTGAGGGATCCAGCTAGTAGCAGCTATCAAATTCTGATGCATTGGTCCGTTCAGCGAGACTTGTCCAAGTCATGACTTTGTCGAAGATAAGACCGTTCGCGAGGACCAGCGAGGCTCAATGCTTTTGTCGCGCTCGGCGAATGAACCGGTGCGGCGCTGCGGCTTGAAGGCTTGGGGGCTGCGAGAGGGCACGGATTGCATACTGTTGCGCTGCCGAACGGCGAGGATCTTGCGAGTTGGTGTCTACGGAGATGCGAGAGGTACGGTTGGCAAGGGCTAAGACGTCGTCGTCGTCGTCCTCGTCGTCGTCGTCGCCGTGGCGAGGGAGCGGGAGCAATGTCAGCTTTAGAGCGCCGGACGGAAGGGCGGGCGCAACAGTCGAGGTTTCTGTCCCTGGGAGTCCCATCCCTCGCAGTCCCGCCTCCAGGAGTCCGACCACACGAAGGATTGGAAGCGGAACTTATACTCAGATGTCTGCGCAAAAGCGATCATCGCGCAATTTTGTTTTGAAGATCATGCTGGCGCTGTTGGTGATGTTCATGCTACTGCCGTTGATGGCGCACTATTTTCTCTTGGAAAACCATCTTCCCAACTCAAAAGAGAGGTCAAAGGATCTTATGATCGGCAACGGAGACACAGTGAGCAGTCTCCTGACAGTCACAAGAGCTTTGGAGGAGCAGATTAATTCGTTGCGCAGCGAGGTAATCATGCACAGAAAGGAGAAGGAGGCGATGCTTCAGCTCCTGACCGGGGAAGAGAGTCCAAATGCGTTGAAAGCGAAAATCAAAGAGATGGAAGCGATATTGGAGATGAGACTCAATCTCACTTCCAGTCTAGAAGCAGATGTTATAAACTTGGAAGAGAGGAATAAAGAGCTTGTCGCATTGGTGGAGGGCGAGAGCAGTCACACAAGCCCCAGTCCCAAAACAACAACGCAGCTAGATGGAGGAGACACCCCCAGTGGGAGGAAAAAGTACTGGCTGGTTGTGGGAATTCCAACGGTAAGCAGGAAGAATGGCGCTCGATATCTCGAGAAGACTGTCAAGGCTCTTATGCAGGAGCTGCCGCCCGATCCCGTGCATCCTCTCTTTGGCAAGATCAAGGTGGTTGTGGCCAACACCAAACCGGCAAAGCACGAATTGTTCGAGTCGACTAAGGCTCTGGTAGAGGGATCCCCGTGGGCCGAGTATTTTGACTTTGTGGAGCTTCCCGCAACGCTGCCGAAAGCCCCAAATACGAGGAGCGCTTATAGGCGCACCGTGGTGAAGGAGAAAGTAAAAGAGCAAACTTTGGATATTGTGAAGCTCTTGCGCTTTATCATAGACACATACGACCTTTCCAATTACTTGTTCATGGAGGACGACTTTGAGATATGTCCAAATGCCTTGGATGCTCTTTTGCACGCGATTGATCAGGCCGACACTCTCCACAATGACTGGCTGGCCATAAACACTTCTTTCGGTTTCAATGGCATCGTAATGAACGGGTCGGACCTCTACACTTTTGTGGAATATCTGTACGAACACATGAATCGCCGCCCCCCTGATCACCTCGTTGTGGAGTGGTTCGCAGGCGAAACTCCAACTTCCTCCCAATACAAGGGCACCCGGCCCCACATTGGGTTCAAGTACAGCATCTTTAATCACCTTGGGAAGATAAGTACTCTTCGTAACACCATATCGCCAAACTATCCGCAGTGTTGGGAGGAGCTAAAAACGCCTGTAGTTTTCGAGACCATGGCGTACGATGCAATCGCGTGTCCTTTCACTTCAATTTCGCCTTGCCAGAGAACCTGTCATACTCGTTCCGGGTGCATCACAGAAGAAACGAGGCCAATTGTTGACATAGCTGCAAGCCTCGCCAAAGGATTCCGAACCCGACCTACTTAGTTGCTCCCTTCCTCTTTCGCGATCGGCAATTTACATATTCTTGTGGACTTTTTCATCTCTCACCGCAAATTACCGGTCCCCACCTCCCAGCTTCTCCCAGCATCGTTCATTCACATGAAGTCTGACCAAGTCAGAATCAAGTGAGCTTTCTGAACTGATTGATTGATACATTCTGCTGACAGTCTCAGAGTCTCAGAGTCTCAGAGTCTCAGAGGCTCGGGTAGCGGTTAACGGCATTTTAGTAAGCACGTAATTAGCTAGCTAGCTAATTAGTAGGTACTACCCTTCCGGGCGGTTGACGGTGAAATACATTTATTTCATTTCATTTCATCCACGAACATGAACTTGAACAGATTATGCAGTGTTGAGGCCGACGGACGGCCGACGGCGTTCGTGCCAGATGGCCACACAGTACCCGGGCTTCAGTGCGATTTGCAAGGCAGTGTAACTTTCGGAGTAAAACAAACCTTTTGCCTTTTCTTCTTTCCGTGCTTTCTTTCCCTGCATCATCCCACACTAGCGCGGAGGTGTGCAGTGATGGAGGAGTGCGAGACACGCAAGCAAGTCGTCACGAGGGATAAGAGCTTATGTGTGGAAGAATAGCGCATCGTCAGCATGAGTCAGCGTGCTCGTCATCGCTGCGTTGACATGAAATCTGTGAAATAGTGAAATCTTTCTTGTCGTTTTTGATTGATCGATTGATTTGATTGACTGTAACTCAGAGACTCAGCACAAGAACAGCAAATAGCTGCCGCTGTGAGCGCAGCAGGGAGACAACAGCGAGTCCGCGAGTGCGATTGTGCGAGTTTAGAGAGTTTAGGGCAGAAAAGGAAATGAGCGAGGTCGCTCGACACTTTCGTGGACTAAGGCATCGCTGGATTGACCATCGAATGACCCGTCCATCCTTCATAGCTCATCATGCTAACCAGACACGTGGAGCCCAGGAGCAGAGCGTGACTCTCCGAACAGATGCAAGTCGACTCTCAGCTCATCAGCTCAGCTCGCACTCTCTCAGTTCTCAGTACGCGCGGCATCTTCGACACTCTGTGTTGTCTCCCCGGCTTCACGCTCTCAGTACTCTCAGTGTCGCTCACAGTCAGTCGCTCAGGCTTGTGTGAAATCCTTTTTCACAATCATCTCGCATTTTTCACTCATTCATTGACAGTGAATTCATTTCGATTGATTGAACATGTGATGAGATGGATTCATGAGGGAGTCTCTTGATACTACAGGTACTGGATACTAAGCACTAGGTGCAGCACTCACATTAGTACCAGGAGCGTGGCATTTTCTTGAGCAACTCTCGGGGTCTCGCGCTCTCTCTCTCTGCATCTGCGTTGTGCTATGTGCTGACGGCGTTGGCGGTGGGTGGACGCTGAGGTGGAGGATAGAAACAAGAAATTACAAGTTAGAAATTAGCAACATGCAACATAGAGAAACGGAGGAAAAAGGGAAATAGGGAAATAGAGAAATGAATAGGGAAACGACACAGAAAGAAAGAATCCAACGATTTCACACTCTGAGCAAATGAATGTACTCCCATCACTATCCTTCCGCCTAACCACCACTTACCATCACACGAGCACCTATCTCTGACATTCTCTGACAACCCATTTCAACCAACCCTCCTACCGCTTCCGCTATCCACCTCCCTATTCGCACCTCCTCTCTCTTCCCCTCACACGCACCTTCTCACCCGCTCCCTACCGCAATCCACTACCCCACTCCCTACCACCTCCTACATACTCCTACCGCATCCTAGCGCCTCTCACCCAGCCCTACCTCGCCAGTGATCACTAGCGGCGAGTAAGGATGTGGGCTAGGACAGGTGCGGAAGATACTATCGAAAAACGTAGGAAGGCGGCGTAGGCCCGTGGCAGGGAAAAGATGTGAAAAGCGTGTTGGCAATGTCGGCAAACCCCAAACGGGCGGCAGCGAAGGTGGACGCGGAGTGCGATTGTAGAAGCGTGTAGTTGTAGGATATAAGGATCGAAGGATCGAAGGTAGCTGCAGACAAACAAGATGCTGAGCAAGCTGGCAGTGCGGCACGCAGTGCGCGGGGCGCTGGTCTCGCGCGGCGCGAGGGTGCAGAGCCGCGGAATGGCATACAAAGTGCCTATGCGGGAGGTGCAGTTCTTGATGAATGAGATGTACGACAGCGAGAAGCACTACGACGGGCTGAAGAAGTCCGGCGGGCTGGAGGCCACTCCAGACGTTGTGCAGATGGTGCTCGAGGAGTCGGCAAAGTTTGCTGAGAATGTACTCGCCCCGATCAACGAGAAGGGGGACACCGTGGGATGCACCCTCAAGGACGGAGAGGTGAGCACCCCTCCAGGATTCAAGGAGGCCTATGACCAGTTTGTCGAGGGAGGTTGGCAGGGACTCTCGTTCCCACAGGCGTACGGCGGCCAGGGAATGCCTCCATCTCTCGCTCTGATCCAGAGTGAGATGACTGCTACTGCAAACTGGACCTGGACCATGTTTCCTGGTCTTTCCAAGGGCGCCATCAACACTCTGCTCGCTCACGGAGACGAGAAGCTCAAGGCAAAGTACCTCGAGAAGCTCATCTCTGGAGAGAACACCGGAACCATGTGCTTGACCGAGCCACACTGCGGTTCTGACTTGGCTCAGGTTGCCACCAAGGCAACTCCTCTCGGCGATGGCAAGTACTCCATCACTGGAACCAAGATCTTCATTTCGTGCGGAAACCACGACTTCAACACCAGCAACATCTTGCACTGCGTGTTGGCTCGCCTTCCTGATGCTCCTGAGGGCATCAAGGGAATCAGTCTCTTTGCTGTGCCAAAGTTCAAGGTGAACGAGGACGGAACCGTCACCGACGAGTTCAACAACACCCACATTGGCCGCATCGAGCACAAGATGGGATGCCACGGATCCCCAACCTGTGAGATCAACTTTGAAGGAGCCGTTGGTGAACTCATCGGAGTACCAAACAAGGGCATGAGGCAGATGTTTACCTTCATCAACACTTCCCGCATGGGAACTGCTATCCAGGGTCTTGCCGCAGCAGAGGGCTCTTTCCAGAACGCTCTCGCCTACGCAAAGGACCGCGTGGCAATGCGCTCTCTCAGCGGAACCAAGAACCCAGAAAAGCCTGCAGACCCAATTATTGTGCACCCTGCAGTGCGCAGCATGCTCCTCACCCAGAAGTGCATTGCTGAGGGTGGCCGCGCTATGATCTACGACTGCGCGTGGCTCGGAGATAAGATGGCTGAGGCTGAGGCAAACGGCGACCACAAGGGCGCCCAAAAGATCGACGACCGCCTTGGTTTCTTGACCCCGATCCTCAAGGGATTCCTGACCGAGGTCGGAAACGAGGCAGCTTACCACGGCATCCAGACCTTTGGAGGCCACGGCTACATCCAGTCCAACGGCCAGGAGCAGATCGCTCGTGATGTGCGCATCAGCTCTGTGTGGGAGGGTACCACCCAGATCCAGGCTCTTGACCTTCTCGGACGTAAAATTATGCTCAACAAGCTCAAGCCTATCAACGAGCACTGCGCTGCTCTGTACAAACTCGGATGGGCAAACGTTTCTAGCCCAGCTTCCTCTCGCGGGGAGCTCCGCGCTCACGGAGCACAGCTCCTCAAGGTTGCTGCCTCCTGGCACGCTTTGACCTACCGCGTGGCCGCCAAGGCTGCAACCAACAAGGACTGCGTTGGGATTGCCAGCGAGCCATACCTCATGTACGCTGGATACGTGAGCCTTGCAGAGCAGTGGCTCAAGATGGAGGCCGTCGCTGCAAAGGCCCTCGATAAGAACCCAGATGGCCCAGACGCTGACTTTTACAAGGGTAAGATCTTGGCCTCCAAGTTCTACTTTGAGAATATCCTCCCACGCGTGAAGGGCTTGGTGCCGCGCATCGTCGCAAACCCAAAGTCTCTCATGGACATCACTCCAGAGCAGTTCGCCAAGCTCGACTAAATGATCATCTCGGTTCGTTTTTTTGTGTGTTAACCTTTTAGAGTCTGAAAATGAGAGCAAACAGTATTTAACTTTTATTTCCATTTCCTATTTATTACCTTCATCGATCCATTTTTTTTGATTGGTTGAAACAGAGACAGCTGATTAAAACAAAGTGATACATTTCAGTTTTCGTTCGATGGGGCGGCGAATTCACAAGTGAGCCTCTGTACTGTACTGACTGTGAATACATGCGATTCGACCTTTGCTTTCTTTGCTTGGTAAAACCGAAACCGAATTGCGGTGGCTCGGTGTCAAGCTGACTTTAAGCGATACTTGAGTTTGTCTAAGCCCGCTGCATCTTGTCTACTCTCCCTTGCCATACTGGCCGTGTATGCCACAAGCCCGACATATGCTGGCGCAAGCGCTGCTAGCAGCACGACTTCAGCCTCTTCGCCGTTGTGCATCAAGAGTGCTGGGGCAGCCATCGCAGCGACAAGGCCTAACGCCATCTCTCCGTTCCCCGACTTGCCCGGCATTGTGCTGTCGTCTCGGGCGACATTCGCTGTGCCACGCCACATGGCCCAAGTCTGTGCGACAGAGGCGGTCAGAATGGCGGCCAACTGCTCTACCTCGAGCGGCATTCTCTTCAGAGTGACCACCATACTCGCCAGCAGCAGCAATGCGCCTAGCACGCGTAACTGTGTAGCCCAGCGCTTGGAGTGCTCTGCAGCGCGTTCCATGGCTAACTGACACGCCGCGTCCTGCTCGTCATCCGCGAGCGGATCCGCCGCAGCATCAGCTTCTCCACGAGCTTGCTGGCTGGCTCGCAGCATGGCAGTCGAGTCCAATTCGAAAGAACACTTCTTCCACCACCCCCGCTTTCACTATCCTCTATAATCAAAAGGCAACACCACCGCGTCCACAACTCGCGCTTCTCTCCTCTGGTCGTCCGGTCGTCCGCGACAATAGGTACACCGGCTCCTGCTTCCTTCGCTGTCTGTAGCTATACTAGTGCCTCTGCAGAACACTTGTTCACTTTCTCACTTTCTCACGTTTTCACTTGGCACTTTACACTTTACACTTTCTCAACTTTCGCAACTTTCGCAACTTTCTCCACTTGCTCGTGGTACTCACAGTCAGTACTCGTGGTGCCCAGCGTGAAGGGCGAGGGCCCAAGTCCCCACGCGCCGCCCTCGACGCACCCTCTGGCAGTTCGTCAACGCAAGTGACGTGCTCCGCTCGTGTGCTCACTCCGCTCTCTTCCGCTTTCGACGCGCACCTGTCCTCTGTCTACCTCTATCCATAGCACGCCCCTAGGGCCCCCGCAGCTTCCAGCACTTGTGGGATTCTTGTGGGAGGGAAAGGAAGGAGTGCTAGGCGGCTGCTTAGCGGTGGTCGTAGGAGTGGCGTACGCGAGCGTCCTCGGGCGTGCAGTGGTGGTATGGAGGACTTTACTGCGGGAGGGCTGGCGGCGCTGGCGGCGATCACGTGCATGCACCCGGTGGATGTTGTGAAGACGCGTCTGCAGCTGCGGGGAGAGGGCGGCGGGGGTGCGCGCGGGGGTACGCGCATGTACGACGGTGGAGTGGCGCGCGCGCTGGTGGGCATCGCTCGGTCGGAAGGTGTCCGCGGGCTGTACCGCGGACTGTCCGCGGCATACGCGCTGCAGTTTGCGGTGACGGCCACGCGGTTCGGGGTGTACGCGGTGGGCAAGTCCGCGCGGGACACCAAGGGACGCGCGGACGTGGGACTGGCGCTAGCTGCGGGGGCGTGCGGCGGCGTTCTCGGAACGCCGTTCTTCGCGGTGAAGACCCGCGCACAGACGTACTCGAGCGCGAAGGGCATGGGCGTGGGCACGCAGCACGCGCCGCGGGGACTGATGCAAGCGCTGAAGGATGTGTATTCACAGCAAGGAGTGCGGGGCTTCTCGCAGGGAATGACTGCTTTCGTGCCGCGAGTCATGGTCTACGGCGCGGCGCAGCTCGGGACCTACGACGCCGTCAAGCCTTGGCTGCGAGAGAAAGTCGGCGACGCCGCCGGGGTGGAACCAGTGGAACCAGTGGGCGTGCAGTTCGCGGCAGCGGTGGCAGCGGCGGTGGTGGCGGTGGTGGCGATCCAGCCGTTTGACTTTCTGGCCGCGAGGCTGCAGAATCAGCCGGTGGACACGGCCACGGGCAAAGGGAAATTGTACGCCGGGCCGATCGATTGTGCGATAAAGTCCGTGCGCTCCGAGGGCCCCGCGTGCTTGCTGAGCGGCTGCTGGGCCAACGTGTGCAGGATGGGACCGTATACAGTGCTGGTGCTCATGTTCTTTGAGCAGTTCAAGCCGCTGGTGCACCGGGTCGTGTCAGCGGAGCCGCGATCGGTATAGAGTCCAACTTTCGACTCGTACAGGTCCAGCTCGAGTGGTTGTTCTTGTTCTTTGGCCGGGTTGGTCTGCAAGCAGCAGGACGTTTGCCTGCTGCAGGAGCGCTGGAGCAGGCTGCGCGTGTATTGTAAAGGAAGAAGGCTGACAAATGATCTTGGAGCGCATTTGACCGAAGTCTGATAGAACGTGGCAAGAACCAACCACGGAGCCAAGGTGGTGCTGTATGTGGTGACCATGCTCTTGTGGCGCAGAAACGACGTGTTAAAGGAGTGCAGACGAACTGACTCGTGGCAGCCACAGACACATACACATACACCGAAATCGAAAACAACAACAACAACAAAATCTTTATTTCTGTATTTTTCTGCTTGGAGAAAAATGATTAGCTGTGAATCAAGATGAGACGGAATGTGCAGATCGATGCGCTTTTTTAATGCTCAAATTGCCCGTCAGTTGTTTGCAGCGACGGGGACAAAGGTTCCACTGGCAAACAGCCGTGACAACAACAAAAAGAGGCTTGCTTATTTATTCATCATCCTCTGGCGCGGCAGCAGCTTCCTCCACGTCCTCCTTGCTGAGGCCGAGGGACTTGCCAACGGAAGACTTGGCCACCTTCTCAAGGGTAGCCTTGAGCTGCTCGATGGCCTCCTGGAGCTGGGAGCGTGGTCCGGCAAGAACCTCCTCCACCTTCTCGAGAGCGTTCTTGATAGCCTCGACCTCCTTGGCCTTGCCCCAGAGAAGCTGGAGCTGCTCCTGTACCTTGGTAGCAAGGTCAATGAGCTGCTGCTGTGCTGGGCTTGGTCCTTCAGACATTTTCGAGGCTTGTTTCGCGCGCTATTGGATGTCTGCACAAGTATCTGATCTCACAATCAGTTTCGCTTTCAACAGTTTGGGGACTGTAACTCTTTCTCCGATCTCCAATCTCCAATCTCCCATCTCTCATCATCTCTCCTCTCTCATCTCTCATCTCTCATCTCTCGGCCTTCAACTCCTGATGCTCAAGTAGCTTGCAGCTAGACCTTGATGATAACACGCTCCCTTTTTTTCTCTCTCTCTCTGCTGCTGCCTGCCCCGTGGTACTAGTAACACACCGTCGAAACGCCCTTCCTTACCCGCTTCCATAGCCCGCGTAGCCCGAGTGCTCTAAGGACCTGCTCCGTGGTCAGTCAATGATGATTCACGCGCAAGTTGAGCAAGACGCTAAGCGTTAGAGCCCTTTTACGCAGGAGCATAAGGCGCACACTTCTGCTGTCTGCTGCTGTGAAGTGTGTACCTTGAGCTTTCGAATGATTGAGATTGAGTTGCAGAATTTTCAAGTTGACAGTGAGCTCAGTTTGGTTTCCAGAGACTGAGGTTTATTGGGTTGATGCTTTCCATTGAATACACGTCTTCATTTTCTTCTTTCGACCTCCTTTGACCTTTCGAATCATTTCGATGAGATGGTTGCGTGGAACTCGAAAGAGTTTCGCGTTTCTTGAGTCCTCGGGAGCTGCGTCGACCTTCCTTCCTTTCTACTCGCGCTACTTACCTTTTTCTCTGTGTCTCTCTGTCTCTCTGTGGCTCTCTCTGTCCCGCGAGCGCTAATGGAACAGCAGCCTGACGTAGAGTCGGTACTGACGTGCAAATAGGATAGTTCTATCTTCTCAACCAAATCATTGCAAAATGATGCATCCTTTGGTTGGTCAGCGGTCCGGACTCTGTGCATCTCTGGGCTGCGAATCGATCATGATGAAAAAGCTTCCAAAGCGGATCAGCGTCGAGGTCTCTTGGCCATCGTATGTATTCACAAATTGTAAACTTGTTCGAATTCTGGTTTCCAAGCTCTCTGACGTGCGATGGAGTCAGAGAGGTCATGCGTGTCGAACTCTTTCGATTGTTTCTCGTGTTTCGTAAGCAAGGCGTTCTCGGTTTCAAGCCGAGTTGAGTACTTCGAACGAAAGAACACTTACACTGTAAAGGCGTTCTCGTACAAGTAGTAGTCTGGCTCGACACCTCCGGTCCAGGCTCTAAGCTCTCTAAGCTCATGGGCATGACTTGAGCGGATTTTTGAAGTTGAAAACGCAGTTGCCAAATGGCTTTCCGGCAGGTTCCGACTCTCTCTCTTGTGTGTGTGAGGTGATCGAGCGCCATGTACATGCACCATCATGCACTGGCAAGCGAACCTGGCGAAGGCTTTAAATCGGTCGGCTCTGCTCAACCAGCTCAATCCGGGAACACAAACCTTCAGGCTCGAAGACTTCGAATGGCTGCCGAGCTTTACTGACACTGAGTATACTGAGTATCACGAGTTGCAACAAACTATTCCGGAGAAATCTCCAACGCTCAGCCGGAATCTCAATGTCTGTTCCGACGCCCAGTGCTGTACTCAGTACCTGTACCATTTTGATCAACGTCTTTCAGCAATCAATCAATCTGATTTTGTTGGACACCAAAAAGACACCAATGACTTCTTCATGACCACCGACCAAATCAACAGATCTGTGGTACTCAGTACTAGAGTACGCGACTCATTTCCTGTAGAGCGATTCTAGGCGAGAAATTTCACTTGGCACACACTTTATTACCTCTTTTGGTGGACATTTGTGCATACGATTTCATGCTATTGGCAGGCGAAGCAAATGTTGTTCCTTGTGGGACCTCGCTCGCAGGCAACAAGGTAACATGTTGCCGTTTGCAAAAAGGTTGGACCTCAGACTCAGCTGAAAATGCAAACTTTTCGAGATTTTTTCTCTTTTCACAATTATATAAAAAAGAAAATGCTGATTTTTGCTTTAGGTATTTTATAGCATAGCAATGGTACCGGTGCTCTTGCAACTTGGGCTCAGAATTGGTTCAGAGATGCAAAAGCATAAACACAGGGCGCTCGGGGAGCGAATCTTTCGTAGATTACTTGGTTCATTTTTTTGGCGATGGGAGCGAGAAAACCTTCAGAAATCCTCGCATGTTTTCCACCTGTAAAGCCGTGTACTCAAGCAGTTCACCGTCCACTCCGATATAACTTTGCTTCTTTGGATCTGTGTCAAGAGGTTCGAAGCGATATGCGACAGAAGAAGCTGTCTCGATGGACTTCATGCCTAAATGATCACCTGTGTTCATCTTGAGAAAAAATTGCAAAGCGCTCCACCGGCCGGGTCTCGCTGGTCCGTTTTTACGAGAGTACAGAAGCTGCAAATACCCATCCCCAAGCTTAGCATTTGGGGCAACCAAACTCTCTGAGCTCATGCATGAAACATTGCAATTCCACATATTATAATAGTCATCCTCAATGACAACCCAGTCGTCTGGAACAGGAGCCCCTGGCGCAGGGAGGTGCGATGGGGTTGGGTGCTCGCTGCTTAGATCAGCTTCCGTCGCTTTGCTCCAGTAAGTTGGCAGCCCATCGGTGGAGTCGTCTGCGTCTTTGGGCATTCGAAACGAAGCTCCCATGTCCGATTTCAACGGTAAGTAGGAGATTCTGCCCCGGTAAGTGCGCAAAAAGAGAACGCGTTTCAGTGCCTCGATCGTGAACCGAGTCTCTCCAAGCCATCTCATGTACTCTGATCCAATGTCAACATCTGCCGCAATGGCCCATTCTACGGAGAGGAACGAGTAAGAACGCGTCACCTGTTCGCCTTTGTATGACTCTACAATAGCAAGGTCCATCGGCTTGACTTGAGCCTTGGCGACAAGGACAGCGGCCCCAGCTGGGCCGCGGTGAACGCCAGATTCTAGGCACATGGAGTGCACGAGACCGTTTCCGGTTCCTCCAGGCAAGACACCGATAGGCATATTTTGGGCACAATGGGCCCAGTCTTTTCTGGCCATGAAGCCTTGCACCACTTCATAGATTAACCCATCTCCGGACACAATGACAATACCTTTGTACTTTTCGCACAGGTCGGCGCAATCTCTCACAAACTCAAGAGCGTGGTTGGCTCTCTCGGTGTAGACTACCTCAGCCTTGTGTCCAGCTTCTTTGACAATAATGGGTTCTCCAACGGTGGCCCACATCTTGCGGGCATGCCCACTTCCGCTGTGCGGATTAACAAGGACGAGCAGAGGAACCTCCAAGCTCTCCTTCGTGCGCCCGAGGAGTGCAAGACTCGTGAGGTACCACCTCTCCAGCATTGCGTCATCCTCCTCCACGGAGCCGGTGCCATGGAGACCCAGGAAAATCTCCTTTTTCTTCATCCCGCTCGAGAAGCATCCGCTGTATGCAGAGTACGACACATACAGCAGCCCTTTCGCCTTCTTGTGCACCCCGATGATGTCCCGCATACCCATCTCGAAACCGCCGCTCTTGGAGCTAAGCCCACTCTCCGACAGCTCCACATCCTTGAGCACCTTGCCCCCTACTTTCCAAACGCCTCCGCTCTCTTGCTTTGCACTCATTGCGCCGTACCCGTCCTCGCAGACCTCCTCGTTACCGCTCAGCAGTGTGACAGTCTGGTCTCCTTCCGAAACCCTCGCCCCCCGGAGCATCACTATCTCGCCCACACAGCGCTCGCTATACGCTATACGCTATACGATATACACTGTACGCTGTACGCTATACGATATACGTTCCCTCCTCGTAGCTTGACGGCTGCGTTGACTGACTGCGAGTACCTGCTGCGCGTACACTTGCTCACATGGACCTCTCACTCTGAGAGATTATGTACTTCGAGTTGGTACACATACATGCACTGGCGCTAGGCAGCTAGGAGGTAAGAACTACTACGGGTATGATGTGGCATGTGTATATGTGTATTATGTGTATCCTTGCCTTGAACGACTACCGTGGTGATAGTTAATACGGTAGTAATCGTGCTGCACACTCTGTCTTTCCCTACCGTTGGTGCTAGCCAATGGAGATCTCTGTCATTAGTCTGTACCGGTACCTACTGTGCTCTCTGATGGGGGTAGCGGCTACTAGTGTTTTTGGGTAGGTCGAGTGAGTGGGAGTGGAGGAGCGAGGTTTTATCACAAGTTCAGAATAGTTCAGACTCACAAGTTAGGACTCACTCTCTCTCTGCAGTTGATGGATGTACCAGGTACTGGGTACCTACTACTGTTTGCAGTGAGGATTGAGAGAATGAGAGGATGGATGTAATGCATGCTCCTATTTTTGTCCCGGGAGACCAGGGAGAAGGGAAGCAGTGTGATGGATGCTTTGAACATGGCTGACTTGGGTGTGCTTTTGTCGACCAAGCGACCGAAGCAAAGCAGCCGGCAAGAGATGGTTTGCGACTGCATGGCGCACTGCGCAAAAACGGAAGAAGGTGACTTGGGCACACGACCTTCACGACCTCTCCCCATCGCACAAAGGTATAATTTATGGCTGGTTCGAATTGCGACCGTGTGAACGTAGTTGTCGTCAGTAAGTTAACAGGCTTTTAATCATTAAGTATCGCATGGCTTCGGGTGCGGCAAGCGGCATACGAATATTACAGTTGTGGTCTACGAGCAGAACGCAAACTTTCTACCCAAAGGTGCGTCGCTTTTTGTAGGTTAACATGTAGGCATCAATTAGACTTTCAAATTTCAAATTGTGATTTTAAAACAGAATTCAGCAAATTCAGCAGAATTCAGAAGCAGCAGATGACGACTGACGAGAATCTTACTCTACTGTGCAAGCTCCACAGAGCTATGGATCCTCATCCGACTTGGTGCGGTTTCCAGGCGCGAAGAAAAGGCGTTTTGTATACGCGTGGATACATACTGGTAGGTTCCTCAATCTGCACTACCAGTGACAGTGCCAGTGCGTGCTGCACGCCCCACCCCCTTCGCGACCGGTGAACAGCCCCTCAGAATCTGGCGGCATAAAGTCTTTCTCCGAAATTTCATTTCACACAGCCACGAGATACTCATTCCAGCCGGCAAAAGTTGGTGAACTGTTCACACTCTGCAGAAGTGAGGTGTGCATCTCCAAAATGGCCTGAGATGTGGACGCGCTTGTAGATCGCGAAATGTAGCTCATCTCGATTTCAGATGCCTTCTCAACGCACGCCCGAACAACATCGTCGGAGAGAATTCGAACACGGGTGCTTGTGTACTTTTTGTTCGGGTCAGCAGGGCCTTTGATGTCGAGTCCAACAAAACCGTCCACGATGCAGCGGACTCCAGTTTGGTTGATGGCCAGCGTGTAGATGGGCTGGTACATGGAGGGAATCATGTTGGCGTGGAGCAAACAATCTACGCTTGGCGTGACCGTCAAGAGTTCCATGACCATCCCAGCTGTGCCGTTTGGAAGTTTGGAAGAGTCGCCCGAGCATTTGGCCCAGCTGCGTTGCAAAGCAGTTTGGAGTGCCTCAAGGACCTTCGCGTTTGATTCTTCGCTCACCGATTCGCTCGAGAATTTGCCAAGTTCTGGACAAAACGAAGTCAACTCCAGGCGTTTCTCCCCTCCAACAACCACCCCGATCGACTTGACGTTTCTCAAAAAATCTCGTGCGGGTTCCACTGCAAAACCCCCGTCTCGAAATTTACCAACCGCTGTATTGCACGTGGGCCACTCTTCCTTGAGCGCTGGTGCGCTCTTCTTGTGCAAGCCATGTCGGACCACGGCCAATACGAGCGCTCCGATCGCGAGCCCAAGAAGCACTTGTCCGGCCCACCCCGCGAGCGCAGCGCCTGTGTCTCCGGCTTCGTCTCCCATTTCTTCCTGTGAGTGAGCTGGACTCCCGCAGACCAGAGCAACAAAGGAGGCTCAGCAGCAGTCGGTTCAATGGCTTAACACACTCACTTCAGTACTAACGCTCTCAATGCTCGCGCTATCGGCAATTACCCTCTGTCCCCGCGGACACGTCACACGAATTGACTGTGAACACTCTCTCAATACCAGAGTACGAAATGGAATGGAACGAAAACAAGAAACGCTGTCCAGTGAACACAGAATCGTTCCTTGAGACGTCTTACTGACGGACTACACCGGTACTAGTCCTTCCCATAGAAGAACACATAATCAAAGCCATAGCGAAATGTCCATCCCAAGACGCCGTTTCACTACCGTATCCTCTAACCATATTGACTAGTGCTCTCCTCTACTACTAGACTACTAGACAAATCGCTAGCTCGGGCTACTTCCCACCCTAACTCACTGAGCAGCAGCCTCCTTTGCCCCAATGAGCATAAGCATATCCGGTAGAGAGTTCTACCCAGGGCCTCTCGGCTTCCCACACCTGGCAGCTACTTACCGTGCTGGGGCTCAAGGGAAATTCGTCCCCCACAAGTAACCTTACGGGTGCGCAGGCAGGTACTCTAGCACGCCAGGGCGCAGCTGGGACGCACACGGTGCGAGAAAAAAGAGAGAGAGAGAGAGAGAGAGAAAGAGGGAAAGAGAGAGAAGGAGTGGGAGAGATGCAGGTGTACGCGTGGGGGCGCGGCGAGGACGGGCAGCTGGGCTTAGGGGACAGCTGCGACCAGCTTAAGCCGCGGCTGATTGAGACGCTGTCGGACAAAGATGTGACGCAGGTGGTGTGCGGGTCGGGGCACACAGTAGTGCTGAGCAGAGACGGGCGAGTGTATACTTGGGGCCGCGGGGACGATGGGCGGCTCGGCCACGGGGACAGGGACTGGAAGCACGAGCCCAAGCTGGTGGTGGCGATACAACACAAGAGGGTGCTGCAGGTGACGTGCGGGAGCTACCACACCGCGGCTGTGGCAGATTCGGGGGAATTGTTTACTTGGGGAGGAGGGATGTATGGCAAACTGGGGCACGGTGAGTCGACGCGGCTGTGGTTGGTGTTGCGCGGGTTTTTGGCTGGCCTGTGGATGAGAGTGCTGACGGATGGTGTTTCCATTCTTTTTTTCGCTGCGGCTCGTCGCGCTTACTGATTGTAGGCAATGAGGATGGACATAATGTTCCTCGCAAGGTGGAAAAGCTCAAGGAGAAATTCGTGCTCCAAGTAGCATGTGGCAGTCGCCACACGGTTGTTCTTGTGAGCAACAAGCACGATTTGCAGCCCGCATCGGCAATTTCCTCAGAGATCTCAAGAGATACGGACGTGTACAGTTGGGGCGATCAGGACAACGGCGTCGCAGGCCACGGGGAAACCACGGGGCACCAATTCTTTCCCAGACGTCTCGATGCCCTCAAAGGCAAGAGCGTGTGTCAGATTGCAGCCTGTGGGTTTCACACTGCAGCCATCACAGATTTTGGAGAAGTATACACCTGGGGCGAGGGGAAATTCGGGCGCCTCGGACATGGAATCGAGCAAAATCAATCCGAGCCCAAGCTCGTGGAAGACGAAAGGATTCGGGCCTGCCGCATTGTACAAATCGCTTGCGGGGGCTTTCACACTGCAGCAATCACCGAAGGTGGTCAATTGTATACATGGGGGGGCGGGGAGCATGGACAGCTGGGCCACGGTAACAAGGAGAACTACTCCAAGCCAACGCCAGTGAAAGCGCTGGGTCATTTGCGCCTCGCACAGGTCACCTGCGGCTGGTCGCACACCGTTGCATTGTCCGAAAGCGGTGAAGTATGGAGCTTTGGCAACGGCGACCACGGCAAGCTCGGGCACGGCGACACCGAGAAAGTCACTATTCCTGTCAAAGTGGAGGGTTTGTGCTCCAAGGTGATCTGTCGCGTGGCATCCTACAATGAGCACACGGCGGCGCTTGCTGAGCCGCCGGAGGGACTCAAACAAATGCCGAATTTTACACTCGCCGAAGACTTTCGTGCACTTGTGGACAGCCCAATCTTCTCTGATATCGTGTTCCACGTAGAGGGCAAAAAGATCCACGCCCACAAAGTCATCCTCGCAGCTCGCTCGCCTCACTTTTGCTCAATGCTCCAATCTGGGATGAAGGAGGCCCGCGAAGCCGAGATTACGATTCAGAATACCAAGCATTCCGTGTTTTTGGCTCTCTTACAGTACCTCTATTGCGATGTTGTCGATGTGGAGCCCGAAATGGCAATCGAATTGTACGTCATTGCGGACCTCTACCGACTGGAGCAGCTGCAGCGCAAGTGCGAGACGATCGTGCACCGAAAGCTTTGCCATGGAAATGCCCCATTGCTCTTGAGCGTTGCTGATCAACACAACACCCCGGAAATCAAGGCCCTTTGCACCCGATACATTATTCGACACTTTGAAGTGATCACCAAGCTCCCCGAGTTTAGCATTCTGAATCGCGATCTGATCCTGGAGATCCTTCAGAAGCGTTGAAATTGCGCCAGATGACGCTTGCGCCCGAAAGGTCGCCCTCACCCGACACTTGTCACAGCTCAATTCGGCCATGTATACATACAGACAAGCCTATGGTGATTTGAGCGCAATGTACGCGTCTGTGCGTAATCTTGCCGCTCTGCATAACTTTTAGGAACCTCATATCCTCTAAAAGCTTCGAAATTTGATTATTCAGTTATTTAAAACAAACTTTGCGCATGATGCGATTCTTGTGTCTCCAAGGAAGCTTGAAGAATAGAGGCTTCAAAAAAAGAATGCGAAGAGCGTGTCTTTGAGGTAATGGTGAAAAGAAGAAAAAGAATAGATTAGCGATTTTTTATGCAGGGCAGGTAAATGATTGTGTGTAGGCAGAAACAGATTCGTGATCTTCTATCCATTGGCATCCCGGCCAAGGGTGATGCAACAGGTATCAATACGGGGAAACAGGAGGAAATTATACGTACAACGCGAGGAAGGTCCCCTCAAACACTTCACAATCGACGTCAGTTGCAGAAAAGAAAAGAGAAAGACTCATTCCTTCTGCCTCACCTCTACGTGAGTTTATATGTTGTCAATTGGCGAAGGAGTGTACACCGGGAGCTCCTTCGATGCGTTGATCCGCCCTCTTGTGCGAGAGCGCGCTTCCCGCAACACCTCGGTTTGGTTATTTGTTGGCGGCACGGATTCTTGTCCATCTTGGAGCCTGAAAATCGGGAGGTCGAGTGATGTAGAAAACCGCCTTCGAACCAGTCTCCCCCGTCCAGCATCAACCACGAGATCCTTCGCCCCGCGACTGGAGTGAGCTGCCACTGCCTGCGGCACCCTTGTGAAGCACTGCCCAACCATCTTCGAAGCCCTTTAATAGATAGCGAGGTTCAGCTTTCCTTATCTTGGAGTTGCTCCTTGCAGCTGCCAATTTGAGGTTTGGCTCTCGTGTAAACCTCCTGTGACCGAATTGGCGGTTGCCTTTTAGACAATCTTAGGGTTCACCTATTGACTCTATTGCAACTCCCTAGCAATGCCATCCTTTGAGAGTGGAGACGAGGAAGAGGAACGGAGAGGAGAGGGAAGGAGGAGGTGGAGGAAGAGGAAGTAGGAGGAAGGAAAGAGGAAGGAGCAAGGAGATGTGTTGGTTGGATGGTTGGTTAATAGACTCGATTTCGCATGTTCGCAGTCTGCGCGGAAAAACAGAAAAACAAAGAGAGAATGAGTAAAAGGAGAAAGCTTGCAGGTCCTGTGTTAGAGAGTTTACCTGTTCTGAATTCTGATGCTTCCAAATGCATGTGCCGCTCCTTGGCGGCTCTTTGACTCTGGGCTCTCTCTCTCTACCTCTCTTTCTGAGATGTAAATGACCAACTTCCACTCTTGGTGCTGGGGACTGGGACTCCAGACAGTCTACGAGATCTGTAACATTCTGTAACATTGAATACGGATGATCATTAACAGGGAAGATTAGGACTAGCGTGAATAGCTTCTCGATTTCTCGTGAGGCCCTATCACCTTGGTGCGAGTGTGTAATTCGGTGCCACCGAGGTAATCCAGCGGCCCAAAGCTTGTGCACAGTGGAGAATAGAAAATGGAAGATGGTAAAGCTTTTGTTCGGGCAGGAATGAAAGTCGCGGACATGAGCTGAGTAAACATCCTTGAGATGTAGAGGTGTTCAAGGCTCGACTGGGGCAGTAGCGATCCACGTACTCACAGTGAGCGGGTGGCGCCTGCTTTGGGTTTGCTTTGGTACCATGAAGATGTTACAATGAGAGGTGTTGACAGTGCAAAGCAGCTTGTCAACACAGTTAGAACGAAAGCACTTCCTCAGCAATACCTAGCGACCACGGAACTCGGGGGAGCGACAGGACGCCTCAAAGCTTTGCGACTCCCCCATTGGCGACCAAACAGTGGTACCCCTTTCGAAGCAAACAGTTGTCCCAGCGACAGCGAGGAAAGCGAATTCATGCTCCAAATAGAGCGCTTACATTTTTGACGCCACGGTCTCGCCGATGCTCAAAATTTCCCAGAAGTGCAGCAATGATACAATCACCTGTTCTGTGAACTTCGGAGAGTCAAAGTATTTGGCGCTCTGATCCTAAGCACCCTCTCC
This sequence comes from Parietichytrium sp. I65-24A, assembly GCA_012862575.1. Taxonomy (NCBI): domain Eukaryota; class Bigyra; order Thraustochytrida; family Thraustochytriidae; genus Parietichytrium; species Parietichytrium sp. I65-24A. The sequence continues at coordinate 50,744 of BLSF01000025.1, forward strand.
CTGATATATATATTATTTCTTTTTTGAGTCGAAAAAAAGCTGGGTCTTGACGTGAGTACCGATACCATTCCGCTGATTCTCATGGTACGGTAACTGTACAACCTCCTGAGCTAGCAGAGCTTGCGGTGAGTGGGTTCTGATCCGATCAAGTCCATGTCGCGTTGTGCAAAATGAAGGAGCAATTGTGACCGACTTGTCCAAGATCCGCAGCGACGAAGAAAAAAGCTGCCTTGTGCCCTGTGGCATGTCCAAAATTTCCCAAAGTTGCTCTGTCTTTCACATTGTGCCGATCAATTCGCAATAGCCCTTGGAAGCGTTGGAAAAGCACGTTACCGGTGAGAGTGCTAATTGAGAATAGCGGTACCAGTAAGACAATACAACACAGCGTACATTTTTCAGTGGTGCATTTTGAGTAGATTTTGCAGTTAGATGATTTCCATGAGTATCAAGATAGCTCCACCTCCTCTATGCATCGTGCTCTCTTGATCCAAAAAAGTACACGCAGAGACGGGACAATCTTCTCCGCCGGGTCTCCCAAAAAAATGGGACTGTACCAGCAACCAGTAATCCTTTCGTGCCGTGTCGTACAAATCTTCCCACTCGAACATCCGCTGGCTCTGCAATGTTGTTGTTTTCAAGAGCATGTTCACGGTCAGTCGTCGTCTCTTTAGCTCCTCAAAGCCGTGTTCGCAGTAAATTTGGTCGTTTTCTTCTCTTTGACTCGTTTTCTCTCAAGGCGAAGTCCGGGACAGTTGAAACCCTATTTGCCGCTACCATTCTATTATTAATATTTCTAGGGATAGAAAACGCTTCAAACGGCATTACTCGGCAGATATAGTATACGCTGTAGTCTATACATACCTACTACAAAGATTGGAACGGCGCTAACACTTCAGGTACCGAGAATAGGACCGCTTGAATTTGTATAAGATTTGGCACTATAAGATTCCGATAGCTGTATGTAAGGGCGTGCATTGTACCTTGTAGTACCGTTAGAGCACCGTTAAAATTGCCAATTGCTACTGTGCATAGTAGGAAGCAGTAGCACTGGCATTGTGAGAGCTGTGCACAACTGTCTCTACTTGCTTGGTCGTTGAGTTTGTTTCTTACTGTTAGTACTATTCTTCAGTGTAGGCTTTATGTACCGTTTTTCAATCTCGCTTGCACACATCGGTGCCGGTGATACCGGGAACGCAGGAGAGCTTGTTTACAAACATTGATCAACTTACTCACTGTCAAAAAAGAACGGGAAATGCAGAATTCAGAATAATTCACTGTCAGAGAATTCGCTTCTTTCTAAATTCGCAGGCAGTTTATGCACTTCCTCTCCTTCGTAGAACTACCTAGAGCGGCGGTTCAGCTATTCTAAATTTTTCTCTAGAGGAAGTAGTAAGCATTACAGAGCTAGCTAAGTTCTGTATCTCGGAAAGAGCGATTTCTCATCCGGCCGCGGTTTTGTCCAGATTTATTGGCCGACACATCATCCCCTTACATACAGAATTAGTCAACTTACCTCACTACTCCTGAAGAAGAACACAGTACAAGTATACTGTCATTGAGAACCGACTCATCATGCAAGTCCCTCTTCCTTCTTCTTGATATTCGGAAAGTTTGAGAAGGAGAAGCTGCTTGGTTGCTCTTGGACGGTCATTCAGGATGATCTTGATTCTTGACGAAGCAGGAGGAGCAAAAAGAGACCCCAACCCTTCCTTTTTCCTCTAACACCATCTACGATAAATGGTGGGCTGATTCACACATCCACTGTAGCTTCTAAGAGCGAATACATTTGATCCAACTTGAAAAGCGCATGCATCGCCATATCATTCAAGACTTTGCGACACCTTCAACAGTCGCCTCCCTATTGTTGCTGATAAATGGATTATAAAGCTCATCCTTCTCAGAAGTGGAGGAAACAAGACAACGTTGAGAAAGCAAGAGGGCAAGCTGCCTGCTTTAAGAGGTGATTCATCCCGCAACTAGGGTAGCTGATCGAGGGGGCGCTTCATGCTGAAAACTATAGCGTTGATTCTCCCTCAGTCCAACTTCTCACGTGACCATTCCTCCACCTCCGAGACATCAGAATTTGCTCTATCTTCTACACTAGACTGCCAACCTTGATTTGATCTCCTATTGTCAACTAGTTTCACAGTTGAAGATCTGTGATGCACTATGCACTATTACCACCATGCGCAGAAGTCGACTCACAGTTGGTCTTCGACAGGTTGCCTGTCGATCACAACTCGTTGTCACAACCTGATAATCAAGATTAACCGCGCTTATCTGGCGCTAAGGCTTACCCTCCTTGCCTATCCTTGCCTTGCACCACGAGAGAGCCATGAAGAAGCTGTTATTGGATGAATGTGTCACCAGGGCACTCGAATGACCAGCATTTGGAATTCGGGAATCCATGCCCAGGAGTCTTGACTGGATATCTTGATCTTCTGAAAGCTAAATTTTGGCTTCTACATCTGAGGTTGAGAGCACGAGGCAATTCGCGCTAGGAAACTGCTGCCAGTCTTACCGAGAGTTCGTGAGGGAGTGATGGGACTTGACCTACTCATAGCTTTCTTTTTTGAGCTAGTGAAGTGCCCCTTCATTGAAGGATCGACCCGTCCCACTCATTTCAGGTGTTGGGGAGGGTTTAAGTCCTGTGTAGAGTAAAGCCTATATCAAGAAGCAACAGCTGGAGCACTTCCTGGCTGGGCCCTCAAGCGGAAGATTGTGGCGTGAAGTTTTAGTATAAGTCGGTTATTTTGACCGAAGGAGTAAGAAAGCCATGTAGAAATTGGTACTCATTAACAAGTGAAAGACCTTGCCCAGATCAGAGGCGGAGCCGACACCATGTTGGGAAATCGGGGAGTTTGAAGCAGGAAAACCAGGTAGGGTCTCGATTCACACATTTGCAGGTTCGGGTTTCTTGGGATTTTTCGGGGCGGTAGGAAGAGAATTGGACTTGGACATTGCACAGCTATAAATCTCTATCTGGTAGTAGAGAGCGAGCTTGTAACTCTGGGCAAATACGATTTAAGCGTGGGGAAACAAAAATGTGAAGGCAAGTTAGCAGTCATTTTGCTACAATGTTTGGTCCCTAGGTAAGCAAAATATGCTAACTGTGAAGAGGATAGCAAACATGGATGCCAATCAATCACATCGACAATCTGATGAGTCGAATTTCGAAGAAAACGTTGGAAGATCGCCAAAGTCACTCTTGCCAGGAAAGTATGGCACGCTATGCTAAGAGCCTTCCAACTTTAACCTTGAGCCATATCTGTCAGCCCACTTAGGCGCAAGATCTAGCTAGGTTAAAGCACTGATCACTATGGTAGCACAAACGAACAAAGTTCTATTCATGATCAAATAGAACAACGAACAAACAGAACGAAAGAACGCGGGAAGGAAAGATTACTAGCAAAGATTACCAGTGCTAGTACTCAACAGACGTCTGCCTGTGTCCGCGAGTACGCTTTCGAGTACGCTTTCAAAGTACGTTACGCGCGCGAGTGGCAATACTTTGAAAGAGGGAGCGACAAGGAGCCACAGCAGCAAGCCAAAGTCAGCAACCAAGTGACCCAGCAGCAAGAGAGAAAGATAGAAAGAAAGCAAGAAAGAGAGAGAGAGAGAGAGAGAAAGAAAGAGAGAGAGAGAGAGAGAGAGAGAAGTGTCCTCGTTCCGTGCTATTTTAAACCAGCTGTGCTATTGTGTGAGGGAGCTGAGAAAGTGGTCCATTATTAGATCTTGGCGCGGTGAAAGCGTTCGAGCAAGCGGTGTTGTGAGCTGGAGTTGGAGCAGGTGATGGTGGTGGGCTCACGGCGTGATGTTTGGAGATGGCGCGTTTAGGTTCGGAGCGAGCGCTGGAGCCGCGCAAGATGACCCGTTGAATGCGTGGGCGGGATGGAATTTTGACAGTCTTTTGGAGCAGCAGCAAACCGAAGGTGCCCAAGACGGCGCAGCAAAGGACGGAGATGTGGGCAATGGGGAAAGTGCGTCATGGAACTCGTCCAGGTTCTTGCCAGGGTTCTCGGGGACAGGATTCGGGCCATCTAGCGGTCAAGTGAGCCCTTTTGCGAACCAGCTTTTTGCGAGTCCCTCTCTGGGCCACTCGAGCTTGCAGCTGGACAATATATTTGATCAGAATCAGATCCAAGCGCAGATGGGCGGCGGCTCTCTGCAAATGGCTGAGCCACAGCCTCCGAGGCGGTCAGGGACCATCCAGCAGGAGATCGATGATCTACGATCTATGCTCCTGGCTCGGCGGAAGAAGCTTCAAGATTCACGAGCAAACTTGGAGAGCAGTCTAACTAGCTCCCCGGCTCCATTCAACATCGACCAGGAACTGGCGAGGCTTGGTGCGACGTATCATATCTCAAGCTCCGACGCAAATGTAGACGTTGACCAGATGCTAGAGAGACTCAAGTCACAGACTCCTCAGCAGCACCAGCAATTAAACATGGGTATGGGTGGGGCCGGTGCAAAGAGTGACATGTCTGCAAACCGCTCTGGCCAGCGAAACTTCACGCCGACCCGTGGGAATGCTGCAAAGACCTCTGGGGCCTCCCTATTCACGGAAGAAGACGCGGCTCGCGACAACAGCAATTCTGCTCGCGCTAATGCACAACAGGACAAGGGAGGAGATATCTTGCCGACGATTCGGACAGTTCAGGGCAGTCAGCGGATTCAAAGGTCCCTCACCCGTCTGGCAGAACTTAAGGAACAAGGACAACACACCTCAGAGTATCAGCAACTTGCTGCCTACGCCAAAAACATATTTATCAGCACTCAAACGCAGCTGGGCAAGCTTCTCACACACCGATCTGCCAACTATGCAATCTCCAAGCTCTTCGAAGTGCTTGAACCTTTCGAAAGGTATAAATTCCTTTGCGAAATTCAAGTGAGATTGTGTCGTATATGCCGGCATCAGCACGGCACGTTTGCGCTCCAAAAGATTATATCGGCAATTTCCAATGTCGAGCATATTGACCTCGTGGTGAAAGGCTTAAAGGGAGAAGTCAGGGCTCTCGCGCTTGACCAGAACGCCACGTTCACCTTGCAAAAACTACTTTCAGCCACGATTTTGGCGGACAACTCGGAGCTTGTGCGTGCCTTTCTCTTCTTGTCTGGAACACCACCAAGGCCGGACACCCGCTATACCCCAGAGGACACCGACTTTCTCTACAAGGCCGCTATCAACAAGCATGGGGCCATGTTTTTAACCGTTTTACTGCGAAAGACTAGCGACAAAGACTTCGCAATGGCTGTCAACCTTCTCTTGCCCAACCTTGTTGGTGTCGCTTGCGACATGTACGGTAACTATGTTGTGCAGCTCGCCCTTGAGCGAAGCTCCAACAGCTCCAACGACTGGATGGTGGAGTCTATTGTGGCACAACTCACCACTCCGTGCAGTACACTCGTGCATATGGCAACCAATGATTATGGTGTCAAGGTGCTCTTGTCTTCACTTTCGCTCAGTGCGCACATTAGGGGCCTAGTCACAAAGCGGCTCTTCTCGCAAGACGCTCTTGAGTTTCTGCAAACTTTGATGTTCCACACGGAAGCCTCGACTTTACTCAAGCGCTCTGTCCGGTTAGAAACGAATGTGCAAATTCGCCAACAATATCTAGAACCTCTCTGGGCCGTGCTACAGTCTATACCGAACGGTGCAGGCCACACCGAATACGACAAATGGGTCAACTTTCTCCAGCGTCTTGCGAACGGCCAAGTATGAATGTGCACAGGTGCAAAATATCCCTCGGGTGGCGTCGACTGTATGAAGAAGGACATGCTGAGACGCTTTGAGGAACGCCAAAACGGAACATGGTGTCACATCACCTTGCAACGCACGATGTTTGGCACGTGACATTTCCACTCTTGCACTCTACTAGCCGGTTGATGTATGTTTGTGCCAGTGTTTACAGTTGTCTTATTCGTTGAAAATTGGCTGCTTAAACTAGAGAACGCGGAGTACCGACTTCCTCGTGTTGATTTTCCACCTCGTTAAAGCTCCAAAGTATTCGAAAGAAGGATACCGGTACACCAATTACAACTGAAGAAAGAAGTTTATATGATTTTACACAATTGCAACGTATTTTCTCTATCTATTGCTTGATCTTGGATTTTACGTACGGCAGCAAGCCACCGACGTATTTCAAGGAAGGGTTTTTCCCTCGTTCTTTTGCCTGAAAGTATGCGATGGCCACAGGACCGACATAGCTAGCAAATCCCACACACACATGCCACCAAGCATGGCCCTCAAAGTTCACTGGAAGATTTGTATTGATTTGATCGCAGAGATGCAAGTCAGTCATCCAGAACGCGACTCCAGTGAACCACGCCGCCACGTACAAAGAGATGAGCCTTTTCACGATTGGCATATCTTTGAAATGGTGGTTGTACATGTACATGAGTCTGCCCGCAGAGAGGAAGCTCCAGGCAGCAAAGTAGAGTTGAAACCCGAGCACCCACTCGTACTCCCAGTGCAAAATCGCAAATATCAAGTTGTGGACAGCGATGAGGGCCAACCACCATTTGGAGTCTGGGTAAGGAAGGCACTCACGGAACAGGGTGTAGCAAAATTGCGTAACGCCGATGATCATTGGGGTCTCGTCGAGCTGCTGAGCGGACTTGAGCAAGGTGCCGTGGAACGCAGCCGACCCGACGCCCACAATGGCAATGACCCCAAAGAGAACCACGAGATCCGTGCTGTGCCCTTCCCTGAGGCACATGCGAATTCCAAAGACCGCAAAGATCACCAGGAAGATGTTGGAGATTGTGTTGAAGAACTCCGCAATGTAATGCGAATACACATAGTTCTTCTCGCACCAGTCTATCGACGCAGTGGGTTTGCCCCAGTACCCATATTCTGGTGCCTCCATTGTCCGCACCTTTTTCCGTCGCCAACAGCGATAGCAACGACCAGGCACCAAATGATCACTTGCTCCGAGCTGCCTTGCCGTGCCTCGCCTTCGCGCAACAACCTGCTCCTGGTCCGGCGGTCGCACTATCGAGTCTGCTGCGCGCTGTACTCTACACTGACCAAATGCGTTGGGGAAAGAAAGAAAGTCCAAACCTCAACCCCTTATAAGCTTATCCGACTAAACTCCGAGTCGCCAGCGAAGACATCGCATACTTCCATGCTCCTTTCTCTAGCCACCAGACACTGGAAAGAGTATCCACTGCATTTGGATCGCTGTAACCAGTTTACACCTTTCACGCACCGATACTCAGACTCAGTACTTGGTACAGAGTACTCCAAAACCCAATGATTGACTGTGACTCTGAACAAAGAAGGTTGTGGCTGGCTCTGCATGGTTCTGCCTCTCTTTCAAGGTGAGCCAAGAGAGATCCTTTCAAGATCAATCAAGGCACCGTTGCGTTGTTGCGTTCCCAAACCTGATTGTTCTAATGCTGACGAACGCGTGCGCCAGCACGAGTTCACTGCTGGCTGATCTAACAGTAAATACCAGTACATCGGAACTTTGACAGCTTGTAGCGGTATCTGTGGAGTACCTGGTACTGTCAATCCGCCCTAACGTGGCGTGGAGATATGTGAGACTCGTCACGGTGAGATACACAAGCTACGTTTCGATGGATTGCCTAATTTTTCTTGATCAAGGATAATTGAGACTAATTTCACAGCCTAAAAAATTCTTTGACGATTCAATCAATCAAGAAGTTCTTCAGAAATGAAGAGGTACGAACATACTGACTCTGTTTGACTGTGAGTACGAGGTATATCCAAACGCTCCAAAACCCAAACGATGTGAGCCCACATTGCAAGAAAGTACTCAAGTGCTGTCTACTATACTAGGCACCCAGTGCCAGTACCACTGGGAAACAGAAAACTTACTTCGAATTAGTGATCGTAGTGATCGCGCCGGCACATTCAAGGTCAGTCCCATCATCGCTCTCGCATTTCTTTCTCTCTTCGGGAGGTATAGGTAGTAGTACCCATGTAAACTTACTCGCAGTCCCAGAAGTCTCAGTCTCCAGCAAGAGATAGCTTAGCAGAGAGAGAGAGAAACTAAAGGGGAGTCGGAAAAAGTATGCCACCTCTTACACAGTATGGGCGTCTAAATGGGGAGGTAGTGGAGAGAAAACCAGAGTTTGGGATGGCTTGGTTGGGTTGACACCCTGGGCCAGTGTACTATTACTGGGTGAGCTGGGTGTGCGAGACTTGAGCGTGGTGATTCGGGAACTTGCACGGACTGGAACGAGTCGGAAAAGGTCAATGATTGAATGAATGAATGAATGGAACAAGTCAAGAGGACGATTTTATTTACCCTGCTTCTGAGCTTGCAAGTAAGACAGAATCTTTTTTTTGGTACTGTACGTGTTCATTTCATTTGTCCAATGGAGACACAGTTAAGAAAAGATCTGATTCGCCTGAACTGAGGGGCTCATGCAATGCTTCGCACTGTTGTCGGGAACTGAAACGTAAAGTTCCAAAAGAAGAGCTCGGACCCATGGGACCCCGTTGTCTGGAAAAATGTCCTGTTTGCGTAGTGCAAAATCGTGCAACACTCAGTCTTGCCACTCAGGGCGGTGGGACTTTTTCGTCTGCTTCGCCTGCTTCTGAGCAGGCTTGGCGAACCGTTGCATCTTTTCGTCCCCCGAAGAAAAGAAAGCATGTACGTTCAAGTTTCCGAGCCTGTCGGAAAGGCTATTAACCTCCTCTCGAAGTCGCTGCGCTCGACTTTGGAGCTTCTTCTCCATAGTGGCAGGAACTTGCACTGGGCCGCTGTGTTGAATTCCCGCTCGCGGATCGTTCTCATCAGCACCGCCCTCATCGGCATGGTGTGAAAGAAGCCTCCCGTACGCAAGTACCTCCAGAGCACGAATTTGCTTCCTGAGCTCGCCAATGTCTCTCGAGAAACCTTCGAAATCGAGCTTCCTTCGTTTCTCTACGGCAGAATATCTTTTCTGCAAGGAATTCGACCTTTTCGTGAGCTCCTCCACTGCTTCCTTGGACTCTTGAAGCTCTTTGCTCTGATTCTGCTTGAGTCTGTTCAGTTGATCTTCTGCAAGAATAGCCTGCCGCCGGAACCGATGCACTTGCTGCTCACCGTCCTCTATGATAGATGCGCGAATAGCCTCCGTCTCACGCCCGAGTTTGTCAGCAAGAGTGTTTAGTTTGATTTTCAAGTTGCTATTTTCCGTCTCCAGGGCTGCGAGCTTCTCCGCGCTGGAGCGCGATGAAACCTGGCTCTGGAGTCGCATGTCGAGGTAGTCTTTGGTTGCCGCTCTTGTCGCCTTTTCTGCGCACTCGACTTTGGCTTCGAGAGCCTCGATTTCTTGCCTCATCTCGTCTCTTTCCTTCTTGTGCATGGCCTCGCGATCCAGACGATCTTTCTCGAGAACCTCTATTCTACTTTTGGAGATACGCTTGTGCTCTTCCAACTGCTTCTCCAGACTCTGCACTCGATGTGTCAAGCTTTCCGTCTGCTCATTGGGCAAATATATTGTGCGTAAGACTCGACTGCTGGCACTGCTCGATTTGCTGCCGTTCAGATCCCCGTTGGAGCTCGCAGCAAGCTTGTCGTTCGGGCGGACAATGACGGCATCGGCGGTTTCACCAACAGCACCAACGACGGTGGAGTCGTCTGACCGCCTCGACTGCTGCTGGTCGTCACGCGACTGTGTCCCGTGCAGCTTGCGCGTCATTAAGTACGGTCTGCAGTCCTTGAAAAAGGTCACCTCCTGTGACACCGGTTCCGTGAGAGCCAACAGGTGCTGTATTCTCCGCCGATCTTCCATCTGATGCATTTTCAGCTGATCGTTTTCAGCGAGCAGCTTCAACGCCTCCTCCCTCTCTTCAAACAGCTGAACATTCGCGTCGCTCAGAGCATTTTGCAGCTCCACAATCTCCTCTTGCCTAACGCGCAGCTCCCATTTGATCTTGTGCAGGTCCGCATGCCCCGCCTCCGTATTCGTCACACGCTGCACCCACTCATTTCGCTCCTGCTCCAGCGCGTCGAACCTCGACCTATAAAACGCCAGCAGCGACGCCATGCTCTCCTTATCCTCTCCAAAGTCCATCTTCGCCCGTCGCAGGGACAACAGGGAACGAGCAACGTCTGTACAAATAAAGCAACACAGGAAGACCGCTCTCGCGCTTTCGAACCGGAGCTCGTTCGACGAAAGTTGTGAGCTGTAAGCTGTGCGCGGTCCCGTCTTTCGCGGTCCTTCTGGTCTCTCGTCAACGCATGTCACTCCGCTGCCAAGTCCTGCAAAGTTGACCGCTTTTGATTTCTACACTACCTTTCTTCGACTTGGCAACTTGCAAAACTTTCGTTTGCCAAAACAGCCAAAACAATCCTTTCGATAGTTTCGATCATTGACATGAAAAAATCAAAACAGAGTAACAAGCTAAACAAGATGTTACAATACATAGAAACAAGAAAGAAGAAAAATCTCTAACCACCGCACGTCACAGGGCGTCTTCCGTCACGCTGAGCGCGTTTCCATGACGCACATTTCGAAAGATCAGGTAACGCCAGCCCGACTGCACCACGTCACACTCACCCCTGTGTTATCTCTTCTCCAATTCCCATCACCAAGCCTCATCCGTGACGACCAACGCGCGACTACTCTCATCCATTCACGTCACCGCGGTGCCTTGCTGACGCGAATCAGCCGTCTTTGCCGGGACGCCTCGCTGAGTGGCTCCGGCGGGATTATAGGAAAGACTACGTGGCCAAATAGCCCTTTCGCAAGCCTTGCTCTCTACAATCTCTGTCAACTCTGTCAACTCTGTGACAGAGAGGACTGGAAGGACTGGAAGGACTGAGAGGACAGGACGTACGCGCGCACCCTCAGACGATAACCGAAAAGCGCAAAAGCACAAAAGCACAAAAGAGCCGTTAGAAACCTAGGTCGCGTTCACTGGGAAGAGGGGAAAAGAGGTGAAAGTAGTAGAAGAAGAAGAAGAAGAAGAAGAAGAAGAGGGGGAAAAGAGAGAAGATGGGCGAGGCAGATAAGGTGGAAGCGCTGCGCAAGCAGTTGGAGCTGTACTTTGGGGACGCCAACCTTCGCCGGGATGACTTCATGAAGGAGAACATGGACGCGGAGAGCGGGTTCATAGAGCTAGCCATCTTCCTCAAATTCAACAGGGTCAAGTCCCTGGAAGCCGAGCTGGAGGACCTCAAGGCCGCCGTGCAGGCGTCGGAAGAGCTGGAGCTGAGCGAGGAAGGCGACAAGGTGAAGCGCAAGGTGCCGTACAAGCCAGGCGAAGACGACAAGAAGCAGGCGCTCAAGCGGACCGTGTTCGTGGACGGCTTCCCCGCAGAAGCTACTCTGGACGAGTGCAGAAAGGCGCTCGACTCCGGAGACTCACAGCTCGTCTACGTCCAGATGCGCAGGCAGAAGCACGGCTTCATTGGAAGCGTCTTCGCAGAGTACAAGTCCGAGGAGGCTGCGCAGCAGGTTGTGGCCAAGAAGGACGAGCTCAAGTTCAAGGATGAGCCGCTCAAGAATGTCCAGCTGATGGAAGACTGGCTCAAGGAAGAAAACGAGCGCAAGGCAGAGAAGAAGCGGGCGCGCGAGGAGAAAGATAAGGAGGCGCAGAAGAACGACAAAGCTCAAGAGGAGATCGAGAAAGGATCCGCTCTCAAGCTTGAGGGGCTTGAGGAGTCCTGCGGCTGGAAAAGTGTCAAAGCTGCTCTGGGCGAGGACAAGGTCAAATTCGTCAGTGTCACTGACAAGGTGGCAAAGGTGTTGCTCGAATCCGCAGAGGCTGCAAAGGAGGTCTTGGCATCGGTTGACGGAATTGATGCTGAGAAGTTTGGCGGCAGCAAGCCAACCAGCTCCGCGATCTTGGAAGGCGAGGAGGAGGAGGCTTTCTTCGCAGACATCAGGGAAATGCGCTCCAAGGCTCGCTCGAACAGGCACAACAACAACAACAAGAGGGGCGGCGGCAGGGGCAACCACCGCGGCGGAAACAAAAACAAGAGGCAACGTAACAATTAGAAATGACGTATTTGCAAATTCATATCTCCTGCTGCCTGGTACTCGACTGTTGGTACAAATTACACCGGGCGCCGAGGTCGACCGATCACAAATTTGTCACAATGAAAAGAAAATTATAAACACTTTTAGATGCGAATGGATTGCGTTTTTTCTTTCTTTCCTTCTTCACGCCTTTCCTCTCTGTCTTTTGCGACACCTCAGTTCACCACGAAGCGACGTCTGATTCGAAAAAGCGGCCTTCCTCTCGCTATGAAAAAAAAAAAAGTACGAAAGGAAGGAAGAATGCATATCCAGGATGGAGGAAAACCGGCAACAGCCTTTGCTCTACTTCACATACACACGCGGCCTACAGTCGTCGACACCGGAACCACGCACCACGCACCTCCCACTGCCAAGAACAAGTCGGCCACTTTATCTCTTCCCTGCGCGCTTCTTGATGGCGTTCTTCCTGGCGTCATCCTCCTGAGCGTTGTAGGCGTTCGAGTCAGAAAATTTGTCCATCTCTTCCAGAATCCGAGGCACCACCTTGGCTTGCACGAAGAGGTGCTTACTATCCAGGACAGCGAGGATGAACCCCGTGGGACTGATGATCTTCTGGCTGTTCAGGAACTGAACAAACTGCTGCGTGGCCTCGTCTTTGCACTTGAGCAGCGCTCCTTCTGACGCCTCCACCATCCTCAAGATCTCTCTCCTCCTTAGCCGATCCTCCTTAGCTCAGCAGCTGCCTTCTTTTCACTTTCACAGACACCGTCTGACGGATCACGTCGGGTCCACGGATGATTCGCGTACGTCACGGTGTCCGCGGACACTTGAATTCGCCGAGGAGAAGGAAGGAAGGAAGGAAGGAAGCTACTCAATGTTGTGCGGAGTTCCTGAGAGAACAACTATTTGTTCTATTTTGTTCTCTGATCTGATACATAGTCGGCATAGAGACCAGTAGCAGTTATCTTAGCGACCCTATGCAGTCCATTATCCGTGCTTAGCAAATGGAGTAGGATCGCGGTGAAACTCCTATATCAATGGAGAGGAAAGGGAAGGGAACCAGAGTGTCCTCGCGTACGCCGCCCTGGCATTAAGGTAAACCTTGATTACAGTTGGGGAGTCTTAGTTTAGCTAGTTCTGTGGGACGAACGATGGACCGGCACCGGCTTGCTCCTGAGGTGAATCGCATTCTGTACGTGAAAAACCTGCCGTTCAAAGTGACAGGAGAGGAACTGTACGAGGCGTTCGGAGTGTTTGGGGCAATCAGGCAGATCAGACTGGGATCTACCAAGCAGACGAGGGGCAGCGCGTTTGTAGTGTTTGAAGATATACTGGACGCGAAGAAGGCGATGGATGGCATGTCTGGGTTTAAGGTGGGGGACAGGTACCTTGTGGTGTTATACTTTAAAGCGGAGAAGGGGCTCGACTTTGGAACCAAAGACGCGTAGGATGCTTGCTTGGTTTTTTTTTTGGGGCCACGCGGATAGCTTAGCTTGAAGACTTTGAATGAGCCTGGTAGTCAGGGCGACACACACCAGAGCATGACGATGCAAGGTTAGAGTATCATTCGCAGCAAGAAAGAATGTGCTTTCAATGCGATTGATTCATTCGGTTCTCTTTTTTTACTTACAATTTAGAAAATTAAAAAAAGGGCAATGTACATATAAGCGAAATAACTCGATTTCGTGTATCTTATATCTTTTTAAAATCCGTCCTCTTGCCAGCTAACGGATTGTGCTGCTAAGCTATAGACTTTGTCGCTCAGTATCCGAGGTATTGCTGGCGAATCTGAACCAAAAATTCGTCAATCGGCATGGCCCCTCGGTCGAATCGGCGAACAACGTGGCTCAGCTGATCAGCGACTTGCGAGCGAATCTCACGCAGCCAGTCCATGTCAAGCGGACTCTTCTCGATCTGCGAGTCCATAGCAGCCCCAAGAATCCACTCGCGGACCTCCTCTCGCTTGTCTTCCGGCAGATAGTGAAACTTTGGAAGAGGCTGCTTATGTGGAGGCGGAATATCCGTGTCGCGGTAATCCGAATTGTCTAGTTCCCCAAGCTCACCCTCGTCGATTGCTTCGGTGAGATCCAAGTATCTGTTGAGAATTACAAATGCCTTGTCTAGCCAGTCAATGTTCTTGCAAGCCAATCCGGCCATTAAGAAGGCCTTGTCACTTGGAATCGCTTCGCCAGCGAATCGAAGGAGTGAAATGAGGATATTGGTGGCCATCTCGGAGGACGAATTTTCCAAGCACAGGTAATGCATGAGCATGAGATGTACCACCAGGAGGAGGCGCTCCAACGTCGCGGACTGCGCGCCTGAGGACATTTTGCTCTCTCGCGAGCCTCTTGAGCTCTGCTGCTTAATTGCGGTGAATAGGGCCTCGCGAAGGTTGCGAAGGGACGAGAGATAGTCGAGCGAGTCGGGCGATTTCTTCTGGTTGGCAGTGTTCTCAGATGGAAGTGAAATGGACTTTTCTTGGCGCCCAAGGACTTCCTGAGTTAAACGGCAAAACAATGAAAAGTGTTGCGTGCCGGACGGTGAGCCATACCGAGCAAGCTTGGACACAGCGTCATCGACCTTGTGCGGAGCGACGCTACCGACGTCACTGTTCGACTCTAAGAGTCTGCCGGCAAGCTCAGCGGCGAACTTGGAGCCCAGACCGGCGGGGCACTCGCCAGACTCCACAATCGAGAAGACGCGCTCCCAATTGCCCTGATCAGCGAGCAGAGTCAGTCCTGCCTCGTAGTCCCCAATCTTGAGCAACTCATTCGGGTTCTTTTCGGTTTTCATCTGGGCTTTGTACGCTTTATCCACGAGGTCTCGGTATGCTGGAGCGATCTCGCACACCTCTCTCGCCTTCTCCCATTTCTTTGCCTGGATGTAGCATTCAACAGCCTCCTGATGGCGATCGGCCTCCTCATAGAGATCGCCCGCCGCATTGTATCTGCCGACCCCGACTAAGCGTTCAGCGACATGCTCGGCCACTTCAGCATACTCACTTTGCATATGCTGCGAGGCGATTCGAACAGCGCGCTCCCAAGCCACTACCATCAGATCAACCTCTTCTCCAGTTGGCTTGGGCTCGCGAGTTGGGTCTTCTGGCCCAATGTGTAAGTAACAATTCATCGCCTTTGAAAACTCACCAGAGTCTTCGAAGATCCGTGCTGACTCCATCGCAGCGCGCACAGACTCCAATAAACCAGCCCCAAGGCGGGAAGAGGGCTCGTAACCTTCGCGTGGCCGAGGGCTTCCGCGCGTATTTGGCGAAGCTAGAGTTTCGACGGGTCTTGCCACGGG
This sequence comes from Parietichytrium sp. I65-24A, assembly GCA_012862575.1. Lineage (NCBI taxonomy): Eukaryota > Bigyra > Thraustochytrida > Thraustochytriidae > Parietichytrium > Parietichytrium sp. I65-24A. The sequence goes on from BLSF01000025.1 coordinate 65,987, forward strand.
TGCTCCAGAATGTTGGCTCGCACGCTGCACATCCTGCAACCTGTGGGGGAGATGCTTCTTCGCGAAGGCAATGGCTTCTTGCCACATGCCATTCTCTTGATACATCAGAAGCGCCAACTCCGGCTTCTTTGCATTCAAGAACAAGATTTCTGCATTTGAAAACTGCTTCGAGCCCACAGACACCTTTGCTTGTGCCACAAGGACCTCCGCAATCGACGAAGGGTCATACTTTTCTGCAACACGCATTGCATCGGTCCAGTCTTGCTGGTGGCAGTACATCTCGATGGCCTCCTTAGGCTTCTCTGCCTTGATAAACTCCGCCTCTGCCTCAGCAAATCGCTCCTCGTCTTCAAGGTACAGGGCATACTTGAGGTGTACTTCGGGGATCCGCACAGGCAGCGATGTCTTGGCAAGCTCCAGGGCTTCCTGGAACGCGTAGGTTTCGATCGCATAATCAATAGCCTGCTCGATGAGCCCAAGCTTGGTCAAGAGCTTTGCGCCGGCTTCTCCGCCCAAAATCTTTGCCCACTGGTATGCAACTTTGCGAGATGCAGCGACGCCGCCATAGTACTTTGCTACTCGGATTGCTTCGTCCCACAGGTCATTGGCAGTGTACATGTTGACAGCGGCAGGCCAATCTCCAGCGTGAGCGTAGTGCTCCTCGGCTTGCTTCAGATTGCCTTCCATTTCTAGCTGACTTGCGAGGTGCAAGTGAGTATCCTTGAGAAGGTCTTTGCGGTAGGCTGCCACCAAGCGAATCATGTGATCGTACTTTCGAGCCTTCTTGTACATTGCGATTGCTTTGTCGACAGATTTTACCGTCAGGAGCAAACCTTCAGCTTCCTTGAACTTGCCCTTCGCTTCAAGCATCTGAGCCTGCTTGTGGTACAAGTTAGAAACTTCTTGAGAGCTCATGTACTGCGTTGCAAGCTTGTGAGCTGCGTCCCACTGGCCCGCATCAGTGTACATTTGAATGGCTTCTTTCTCGCATCCAGCTTGCAGGTAAAAGTTTTCCGCGCGGTCAAACTGCTGCGACTGTTGATAATGCCGTGCAATGCGCTTGTAGTACGGACGCGCAGCATCCTCGTCGGAAGCCTGTAAAGTATCCACTAGCTGGCCCGCCTTGGTCCATTGGCGAGCGCCAAGCGCAGCTTCGATCGCTTTTTTGGAAGCATTTGCTTCGATGTAGTGGCTGATTGCTGCGTCCATGTTTTTACTTTGCACAAGCCAATCTCCCCAAGCCTCCTCGAGCCGGACAACCTGAGCGGGAAATTCACGGCGAGCAAGCTCCACTGCGCTACGGAATGCGTGGCCCTTCAGGTATGCCTCAAGAGCGCGCTCCATCTGGCCCATTCGCTCAAAGAAGCCCCCGGCTTTATCATGCATACCGCTCGCTGTGAGAGCATTAGCAATACGCTCGAGCACCTCGGTCTTGTAGTTGCGTTTGTGAGTGTTGACGACGCCCATTGCCTTCGCAGGTCGCCCACCTTTGAGGTAAAGATCGATGGACTCCAGGTACTCCCCTTCGCTTTCTCGGATTTGCGCTGCCTTGGCTTCTTGCCCAGAGGAAACGAGATAGTCAAAATAGCTTGTTCGCATCTCATCGGCATCGGGATGGTTTCGCTCTTCTGCGACTCGGATGGCCTCATCCCATTGGTGCAAAATTTGGTACATCTCGACAGCCTCGTCGGTTTGACCTTGCTCCAAGTATATGAGCTCAGCATCGCGGAAATCGCGGCGAAGAAGTGCCAACTTGGCCCGGACAATCCAGTGGTCGTTGCCATCGGTTCCTGTGGCCTTGCTAACCTGCATTTTGGTTTTGTTGACCTTGCGGAGGTAGCGCGTCATTGAAACGTCTCCGATTGCAGCGTGGCTCCTCTCAGCAATGTCCAACCTGCCCTGGGCCAAGGCAACCTGGCTCAGCTGTTTCCACATCGCCTCCATTTCAGGACGCAATTCGCTCGCATCCTTGCCCTCGCACTGCTTCTCAAGGACTTGCATGGCTTTGGATAAGTTGCCGTCCTCCACTGCACTGCCAAACCCGATGAGAGCCTCGTCTAGACAGTAAACAACGGTGTTGATCCCTTCGTCCACACGCACTTCTGTCTTCCCATCCACTCGCTCGATGTCCTCCACCTCTCCCTGAATAGGAATGATTGTAACCTTCTCTGGTGCTTCGATATTGTACCACACACAAAGGTTGTTGCGGTTTTGTGCTACCACCACATCGCTCTCCGGAACCCACTGCACGTAATTGCAATATGTCACCAGGGTGGTTCGCGTTTGCTTATGGATGTTGTACAGGTGAAGCTGGCGGCGTTTGTCGCGGTAGAGCAAAAGATCCGCACGAGCGTTCAACTCCATCCAGTCGATTTTGGCATTGTGATTGATGGTCGCCTCTGTGTAGCCAGAAGTTAGATCCATGACTCGAATAGTCATTTGATCCAACAAGTAGGCGATCTTCTTGTTGTCCGGCTTTGACTTGTCATTCGCCGCATCCCCTGCCTTGGTTTCCTCCGTCACAACGCCCCTGATGGCAACGTCGTCGTCCGTAAAAGTAGACAAGGTTGGGATCGCAGCGACACCAGACATATGGTCCATTCCGGTGTCTGAAATGACTGCACTCCCGTGATTCTTGGGCGGCCGCTCGTTGATGCGGACTGATACCAACGTAGGTTTCACATGTTCCGTCCGGCAGCTGGAAAGTATCTCATTGTTCCCATACTCTACCATCGTGAGTTCTCCAGAAGAGTAAATCATGCACACATTTGGGTTGTCGAAGATGTACTTTTCGTTCGTCGTGAAAGACCACGGAATTTCGCTCATTTTACACGTTCCCATGTCACCGCAAATGATCGTGCTACTTGTGTTGGCCACGATGTAACGATCGTCGCCGTAGACGTTGATCTTGGTGATTTCCTTTTCGAAAATAGACTTCAATACCAGACGCTGTCCGTTGCTAATACGCTTCACAATGACTTGCGAAGGGGATACGTATGTAAACTCAAAAGTCCCGTTGTATCGGCTACGTCTGATGCAAGCGTCATACAGGTCAAGGCATCCACACAGAGTGCCAATTGCCAATTTGGAGCCATCCGGCTTCCAACCCATGGCAGTCACGCTATAATAGTTTGGGACAATCTTCGGAGGGTGCTCCTCCCAAGTTTCTCGTGCGGAGCTATAGTCAAACACGAAGAACTGGTTAAAGTTGCCCACTACTATGCTTCGTCCACTTGGATTACATTCAGCAACAGTGAACTCTTTGATCTGAGAATCGTCCGAAGCATAGTCGAATGTCCGCTGCTCGTTCCCGCTGTTGTCGTAAAAGACAACTCTACGGTCAGCGCCTGCCGCGAGGACGGAAGTCCCCCACGCGAGAGCGTATGGCGGACAAGGGTGGTGGCAAAATTTTGCGTATGCACTGCCCACACCGCCTCCGGCGCTGTCATCGAATTGGAAGCTGTAGACGGAGCCATCGAGGTGGCCGGTTAAGATGGCTTTTCCGTCCGGGGAACTGCAGCATGAAACCACATAGGAGTCAGTCTGAAACAAAACTGCTGCCTTGTTGGAGCGTAGTTGGCCTACTTTGACCTTTCCGTCTGCGCAGCCGAACACAAATTCATGAGGCTGCGCTTTTGGCCAGGTCATGCAAGTCACCGGGTTGCTCTGTTGAAACTTGTGGCGGATGCGCTTCTGATCGTTCCAGTCAAGCCCGAGGTGATACACGAAGACGATGCTGTCGGATTGTGCAATTGCGAGTTTGGCGGAATCTGGCGAGAAGGCGATACTTCTCACAATGTAGTCCTTGTCACCTTTCGTCGCCGGTTTCGTGGCGAACTTGTCCTTCCTCTCGCCTTGCTCATCGTACAGGTAAGCCACTCTGTCCACGGTCACCACGCACAGCCGCTTATTATTCGGCGACCACGCGATCGCCGTGATTTTCTTCATCCCCGCCCGCGAGGGCTCCATCAGCGTCTGCAACTTGGTCAGCTGCATTTTGCCTCTGCTCTTCCACTCACACCGCTAAACCCCACCTCTGCCTCGTCTGCCTCGTCTGCGTCTCCAACGTCCGGCGCCGCAAATCCAATCCACCTCTGAAAATGAATTCGCTCTGCACGGCCACGGCCAACTTGCACGCACGCCGAGCAGTACCTGACCTCTTCCTCTTCCTCTTTATAACCAACCGGTCTCCCAGTTCTCTCCAAGTTCTTCCCCCTTTTCTAACCTCTCTCTCGCCTATTCTCCGTCAATGCTATGCTACGTGCGCTCGCGTTGCGCTGTGCGGGCTTTGCTATGCTTCTCCTATGGCGCCGCACACGCTCCTTCCGCCAACGCTCTCTGTACCGCGCCGCTACGTCTGGGATAAGACACTGCCCATTTGGCCATTTGACCGTTTGACCGTTGCTCGAGCTCCTGGGTTCTCCCTTGCATGTTAAATATTACTCGAGGGTTCTCTATCAGAACATAGCCGTAGGTTAATATGTACCGGAAGCCGTTGCACGGAGAACCCAGAGAAGCGCTCTTTCGTTCTTTCGTGACGAACAAGCGAATGTACGCTGAACCTCAATGGAAGTCTTATAGTAAAGTCTACCCATTTACTTCTCATCTGGACCTATCCATCCGCGTAGTACACCCTAGTACCTACGTGATCTTCCTCCAACTCGATGTCACTTGTCCGTCCGTCCCCTTAGTTGCATGCGAGGACAAAGAGTTGGTTTCTGAGTTAGTCCGATACCACGGATACCACGGATACCCGTGCACAGAACTGACTGTGAAGTTGGTATTGACCGTGAGTGCAAGTACCTTGACATAGCTTGACATAGCTTGGCAAGGTTTGGCCAGAGCAGTTGCAAGGGAATCGTGGCTGTGCACAGAGCAGTGCGAACCGAGAGCTTGGGCAGCTGCCGAATTGCGGAATACGTGGTCAGGATTGAAGAAGACAGATGTCGCTCAGAATCGCGGTAATTGGGGCTGGTGCTGTGGGGTCATTTGTTGGGTCCCGGCTGGTGGGGTTTCCGAACAATCGGGTCTGTTTGATTGGGCGGCAGTCGCTGGTCGACGCTGTGGCAAACGCTGGGGGCGTGGTTACCTCGAGAACTATGGCAGGGTTCGAGGTCAAGACCGCTGTTGATGGGGAGAAGCTCAAAGTTGTAACCAAAGACGACGATGCGCTTTGCGAGGCCGATGTGATCATTGTGACTGTAAAGTCATTGGCAACTGAAGGCGTGGCTCAGGATCTTGCTGCTTTGTTGAAAGAGCGCGGTTCATCTCGCAAGTCGATCTGGAGCATTCAGAACGGTGTCGCTAATCCGCGGACACTAAGTAAATATCTCGGGAATGACCACGATGTAATTCCTGGGCTTATGGAGTTTAACGTGACATGGGATGACAATGCCGTTTTCCAACAGCAGTCAGAAGGGTGCATCCTCATCGAGGAGCGTGGCCAGCATTGGAAGATGCTACAGACGATGATTGAGGATCTCAAAGTTCCTTGCTATTCTAAACCATCTTTGGTGCCGCTCCAGTTTGGCAAAGTTGTCATCAACCTGAACAATGCTGTGAATGCATTGTCAAGCGTGCCTCTGCTCGAGACGTTTGGCGACCCGGATTACCGCAAGGTTTTGGCAAATAGCATCAAAGAGGCTCGCCAAGTGTTTTCAGATGCAGGCGTTGCCGTGGAGTTCTCCAACCCGCGGTATCAGAACCTCCAGTATTTGTTTTCGCTCCCGAACATCTTGTTTAATTTGGCCTTAAAGTTCGTCATCAACGTATCTCCCAAGGCGAAGCTTTCCATGTTGCAAGACTTGGAAAAAGGCCGCCTGACAGAAATCGACTTCATCAACGGCGAAGTTCTGAGAGTAGCCCGTGAGCACAATCTCCCGGTACCACCTGTAAACAGTGCTCTTGTAGAGCTGATCAAACAAGCCGAGAAGGACGGCCCAAAGCCCCCTCATCTCCCCGGCAATGTTGTGAGGGAAGCCTGCAAGCTATAATCAGCCGTAATATGCACACAGTAATGATGTTAAATGTTTGGGCTGAGGTGAAACCATTTTCACGCGAAGTTGGAACAACGATGCTTGCTCACCAAGCTCCACACACATTTCTCGACCAGAAACCCGCTCGTGCTGGAATGAATCAAAGGCTGATAGAGGAAAGATGTTGTATGTAAATGTATTTTCTCCTCGGCATATAATGGATTGAAGAAACTAAAAGCACCCCATGAGGCGCCAACATGTAACATGGCAACGACTTCAAATTCAACACTCCCAGTGTCAGTTGCAAAAGAAAATCAGAGCATCTGGACTCTCTTCTGTTCGCGAGTCTAGACGCTTGAGAAAGGGTTGTCCGTCGCAAAAGGGTTGTCAGACGATGCATTGCCTTGCTGAGTTGAGTGGGTTGGCTGAGCAAATGGAGATGAATTTTGCCCATACGCAGGCTGGGGGGTAGCGTCGTGAAGTTCGTACGAAGTGTATGCGGCTCCAGCGCTGTTGGAATCTCCAAACGTGTATGCCGACTGAGTATTTCCGAATCCCCCGGATGTTGGTTGTGGCTGGGTGGTTGTTGTGTTAAATGGCTGGCTAGGGACGCCGTTCATTTCCTCTTCAAGATGAGCCGTTGCATAGGCATCGAACGAAGGGTGCAAGCAGATGGTGATACAGACAAAGAGCCCGTTGAGCCTGGTTTCAGCATCGACAAAAGTTAGAGAGAGTTGAGTTGAAATGGGCTGATCACTCAGAACGGTTCAAGAAGCCAACTTACGTTGTGTAGACCGCGACGAGAACCGCAAACCACCAAAGCCCGCCAAATTCTTTGTTGATCACGCTAAAACACATTGTGGCAAGGAATAATATCAGAGTGGCCTTGCCACGATTCGAGTACATAAAGCCGCAGTTCTTCCTGTCACGCACGATCAAACGATTTTCAACATTGTCATTAATAATTTCAGCAAATGCCGGCCGTGCCGTCCCGCACTTACATAATATACCCTCTCGCACTGCTCACCCGGAGCTCAAATAGTAACAAAAGCACCGCGAAAAGGATTGTATAGAAAGCAAGCACAATCATCGAAGGCGTCCCACAGTCTTCGTCATCAGGACACTGGTGAATGATCGTAAATGTAATAACCCCAGAAGCTATGAGCAGACCGGCATTTATCATGTTTGCGATCCTCATGCACATGGTCAGCTTGTCTGGCGCTGCCTCCTTGATCTGCTGCGTGGCCGCTTCCACCATGCGGTTCGACGACGACATCCCTTCCGCCATTTTGGAGAAATGAAATCTACCTCGTCACTAATGATTCCTCGGCCTGCCAAGCTTTCCAATTTACTGTGCCAACCCCACACGCGTGATCCTTCTCCGAGTCCCCTCTCAGGCTCGCTGTCTCTCTGTCTTGTCATACTGAAACTGACTACGACGAAAAAATCCTTCCCTCTGCGTGGCACTCTGCACGTTCCTCGTCACGGTGATACCTGTCGTTACGTACTCTACCCTAACTCAATGCGCCCGAAACCTACTTCTGGAAAGTCAATACTCTCCATGCCATGGTAATATGTATGGAGGCGTTATGCGACTCTCAGACGAATATGAAATGTTCAGAGACTTCAATAGGTTTTGGAGGAAAAAAGCAAGCAGTGCCACCACTAAGACCCTCGCGAAACATCTCCTACTGCAAATCTTACCGAAATGATAGACACATCCCTACCGATTCTACCGCAGAATCCAATCCTTACAGCTAGGCTCCCCTTAGCCCATTCCCCACTTTTTCCCTGCGCTATCCACAGCTACGCAAATGTCTACGACCGGGAAAAAGAGAGAAGCGTAAGAGTGGGCGAGGAGAAAAAGCTACGGAGATCCTCTCTCTCCTCTCTCCTCACTCCTCACTTAGCGAGAGACTAGCTCGCCTCTAGCTAGTAGTAGAGAGAGAAACAGCAGACGAAAGGTGCGAGGACGTGCGCGCGGGGAGAAAGAAGAACCAGCGCTCTCGCGCGGCAGTTCCTTCGCGAGCGGCACGACCACTTTTGGCGCAGGTGCAAGGTGGCGCTTCTGACGTTTCGTCTGTTCCTCACAGCGGCGCAGGTCGAGAGAGAGAGAGAGAAGCGGTTTGAAATTCGGCCGCTTATTTTTCTCGCCTTATAAAGTCCCTTTTTTTTTCTCCCTTCTCTTCTTGCTCATAGACGGAGAGCAGGGCGGCGGTGTGTGGGCTAGCTGTAGCTAGCGTTGGAGGTCGTAACAAACAAGAAAAAGAGAAAAAGGCAAAAGTGAGGCGGAATACAAAAGGCGAGTCGGAAAAGGCATTGCTCTGCTGGGAGAAGGCGGGTAGCATCAAAGATAGCGATAGCGATAGCGATAACTTGGACGGCTCGCGATGCCGGAAGGGGACCACCGGCACGGGGAGCATCGGCACCACAACGACCACCATCGGCACGGCGGCGAGCACCAGCACAGGGAGCACAGGGAGAACAGGGAGCACAGGCACGGATCGTCGGCGTCGTCACAGCAGCACTCTTCCAGCCACGCGCCGTCGTCGCCGGAGTCGCGGCCCTTTGCGCGGCAGAGCTCCATCTCGTCGCGAGGCTCAGGCGGCGGAGGAAGCCACTCGTCGCGAATGAGTGGAGGCGGAGGCGCCGGCGGGAGCGGGTCCGGATGGCGCGACTCGGACAAGTACCACCACCAGAGGCGCTGGTCTTCGGGCGACCGCGGGAGGGAGAGGGACAGGGAGCGCGATAGAGACCGGGACAGGGACCGCGAAAGGGAACGGGAAAGGGAGCGCGATAGAGACAGGGAAAGTAAAAGCAGGGACCGCGACAGGGATAGAGAAAGGGACTCGTATCGGGACAGGGATAGGGCGAGGTCGCTCGGGGGACGCGGCACGAGAGATCGCTCTTCCAGCTTTGATAAGGACAAGGACGGGCACCACTATCGGGAGAGAGAACATAGAGACAAAGATAGGGACCGCGAGAGGGACAGGGACCGTTCCAGGTCTGATTATGACCGGGACAAGTATCGCGACAGGGAAAAGTCCGGTGGGTTGCGTCGAGAGTCTAGCGCGGGCTCCACACACAGCTCTACCGGTGTGCTAAAGAGGTCGTCGAGTGACCCCACTGCCATCGCTCCCGGGTCGGCTGCAGCTGCTCCTTTAAGCGCATTTCCCACACCTTCTGGATCAAATGCCCCTGCGTCGAGCAACACTGCGCCCGCCCCTCCTGCACCGCCCTTGCCGCCTGCATGGGAGAAGCCTGCAAGTAGTAACAGCGGTTGGAAGCCTAGCGGCTCGACTGCTCTTGCTATCAATCGCTGGGGGCCAAGGACCATGTCGAGCAGCTCCAGAGACGAACAGAGCGGTTCGGGGTCATACCTTAAGAAAATATCTTCGCGTAGTCCGTCCAATGCTGCCGATATCATGGATGATGACGATGAGGTCGATGATGACGATGACGATAATCTGGAGGCCCCAGAAGTTCAGAGCAAGCCAGAGTTGCCTGTATTGGGCCGCTCTCTCTCCGCTGTTGATCAGCTTTTGGGCAGAGAATCCCCTTCTACTCTGAAGCCTACAAGCCATCCGTTCACACCTCATGCACCCACGCTGACGCGCCAAGCGTCATCAGAAAGCAACACTGGCGGACCGGGGTCGCCTCGCTCAGTTGGACTCGCCAAGCTCGGATGGGGCCGCGGCCTGAAAGCCAGAACTTCCTCAAGCAAACTTACTCCGGAGCCGTCGAGCAAACCTGGCGATGGCGACGCAAGTGCGTCTTCAAATACTTCTGGAGACAGTCTCGACTCGGTTTCGGCTGCAACTGAACCAGTCAAAGCTGAGGGTACCGCCGTTTCCACCAAGCCAAGTGATCCTGAAAAACAACTCGTCGATCCGCCGCCACCGCCAGACAAGGGAATCGCATCCACGAGTAGCCCTCCAGCAGCAGGAGTCGTTGATACTTCTCGCGCCGAGAAAAAGGAGCCAGCGGTGGAGTCAGACACACTCACCAAGCAGGAGCGGGTGGACGAGGACGAAAGTAGGGTCGCGCCGTCTTCACAGGCCGTTGAGCTTCCTGTAGAGGCAAAGCCGTTGGTGGATGCTGCTGCGCCTGTCTCGGTGGCGGAGGAGGAGGAGGAGGTAAGCCAACCGACTGGGAAGATCGAAAAGGAAGATGCCGAGGTGTTGGACGCTTCAGATGCCGAGGGCGTGATGACTGCCTCGGAAAAGAAGAAACCCGAGCATAGTAGGGAGAGCGAAAGGCAAAGTGCTCATGAACGGGAGAGGAGGGTTTCGGATCTTCGGGATTCCTCTGTGGCGTCTGGGGACGAGGGTGAGAGGAAGAAGAAGAAGAAAAAGAAGAAGAAGAAGCGTGACCGATCCAAGGACAGAGAGCGGGATGAAGGAGACGCGGACGAAGGAGTGGATGCAGGTCTCGCTGATGACGGCGAGGAGAGGAGAAAGAAAAAGAAAAAGAAGAAAAAACTAGCCATGGAGGCCGCCTCGGCGCAATCTCGCCATGATGAAGATGCAGGTCCTTACGGTACCACGATTAAGGAGGAGAGTATGATTCTTGATGACTCCCCGGAGCTCAAACGAAAGAAGAAGAAGAAGAAGCGTTTGAGCGACGATACAGCCAAAGTCGATACGAAGAGGGAAGAGGTGTCTTCTACTGTGGAGCCTTCGCACGATCCTGAGATTATCAAGCCCGTGGAGGAGAAGCCGGAGCAGGAGAAGCAGGAGCAGCCTGCTTCCGCCCCAGTGGCCCTTCCAGCATCTGACAACAATCCTGTACCTGATAGCCAACCGCAAGTCGCCGTGGAAGACGACGAGGATGTCGATATGGGGGAGAGAAAGAAAAAGAAGAAGAAAAAGAAAAAATTGCGTCTGGAGTCTTTTGGCCGCAAATCGAGCAGGGATTCGATTGAGTCTTTTGTAAATGAAGCTGTCGCTGCGCCTGAGCAAGCCATTCCGGAAGAAGAGCCTCTGAAGAAGGAAGAGGCCGAGGACCAAGAGAAAATGGACATTGCCGTGGATGAGGCCGCACCGCCACCCCCACCCCCGCCACCCCCGCCGCCACCACCATCTCAACACGCTCCCGTTCCGAGTATTGGCGTCGCAGAGCCCGAGGACTCCTCTGTTATGGATGATACAAGCACAGCGCATCCCATTCGCCGTCGCTCGTCGTCCGCAAGCAGCAGTAAGCGCGAGTTAATCCGTAGAGATTCTACATCATCAGAGAAGAAGCGGAAAACCAAGCGCACGCGTGTAGAAGAGCCCGTGGAGCTGCCGGAAGAAGCAGAGGAACCAAAAATAGCACAGGTTGAAGAGAAGCCACCGAAAGAGGAACCTGCCGCGAACAACATGGAAAGTCCTGAACCTACAAGTATTCAAGAGCCCCCTTCGAAGGTCGCCGCACCAAAGCCGCAGATTCGCAAGCTGCCTTCTCGAGAGATGGTGATTCGGACTTTGAAGTTAGTGAAAGACGAGCTCGGATCGGCAAAGGAGGCGCTGATGGAGCTGGTCGCTCAAAGACAAGAGTCAAAGGCCGCCGAGCAGCAGGCCGGAGGCGTGACCGGTAGTATGGATGAAGATGAGCTTTTGATTAGCTCTGTACTCGCAGAAAATAAGGCAAAGTCTCAAACGGCGTCCTCCCGACTGAACACACTCAACCTGGATTTTGCCCAGCTGGAAAAAGATCTGGCCCTGAGAGCCGAAGACTGTGACGATAGCTTTGACCCGCAAAAACTTGCACTGATCCGGAAACTACACTTACTTCAAGACAACGACTCATCCCAGCAAAACACCTTTCCAATGCCCTTGTACAGCTCCCCTTCTGAGGCGCCATGCTGGAACCGCAACGTACGGACACATCTTCGATTGCATGACTCAATCAAAGCACGCATTGCAGCAGAGAAAGAGATGATACACGGATACACTGTAAAGCTCGCTGACGAGTACCTACAATTACACGAAGCTTACTCTCGTCGTCAAGAGAAGGGCATCTCCAAGAAGGCAGCAAAGGCAGCTCAGAAAGAAAAAGAAAAAGAGGTCCAGAGCGTCCCAGGAGTCGGGATGACGATCCAAACCGCTGGTGTCGCTGGGGTGGACAAGCCACTCGAGGAGACTCCAAAGAGACGGAGCATCCGTGGCGACCGGTACCCCACCCGAGGGCCGGGTGGTCAAGGAGACTTTGTAACGAGTGAATGGGAGCAACAAACTCGATTGAAAGAGCTTATCGAGGCTGAGTCGAGAGAGAAGGCGCGACAAGTGAACGCAGCTGTGCTTCCCGAGATGGTTGTTTCGGAGCATGTGCGTCAGCAACTTCGACACGGAATTCCCCCAGTGCGGCTAACTCTGGACCACGACAAGCCTTTCTGCGATGGGATCCCGAGCAACGTGGATTGCGCCACCTTGGCCGCGAACCGGAAACTTATTAACGAAAGGGAAGCAAGGACTCGGAATAAGGGTCCGCCGGACGTAAGCGTCAACGCCGTAGGTCTTGTACAGCCATCCGTTTCCGGATGCAATTGTGCCAGGGCGGTTCAAATATCTGAGAACAGTGTCAATCCATGGACCGACGTGGAGAGGCTCATTTTTCTGGACAAGTTTCTGCAATACCCTAAGGACTTTCACCGGATCTCATCCTTCCTGCGGAACAAGAGCACACGAGATTGCATCAAGTTTTACTATGACACCAAGAAGTCTGGTACTGACTACAAGGCGCTGTTGCGGGAGCAATTTCAACTGCACAAGAACAAGACCGCGAGAAAGCCGCAATGGCAGCTTACAGCTTCCGGTGCGCGCCAACTCGGTATTCATTTTCCTGCAAGCGTGGAGGAGTTGATGCAGAACGGGGCACCCAATAACGATCAGGCATCGTCGTCTTCTGGCCCTGCACCGAGTGCAGTTAGTCCTGTCTCGCCAACTGGTACAGCAGTGGATGCCGGCTCCGCTATTGGTGGGCTGGCCAATCCTTCAGCTACCGCGGGCGGGTCTGTGGTGCCTCCGCCTCCGAATGCTGGCGATGATGTAGGTGTTCATCTTCAACAGACGCCAACATCCTCCAAGGCAAAGAAAGGGAAAGGGAAAAAGAAAGGTAGTCGACATCATGATGATGACGAAGACGATGAGCGCTACGACGGTGTCTTGCGCGCCTCAAACCCGCCCCTGGGTCGTCTCATTGGCGACAATACTTTCACGACGGTTGACCTTCGCAAGAAAAGCGCTTTGCAGCAGCCAATTCGCATGCGAGAGGAGTCGGCCTCTTCGCCTGCAGCGTCGCGCACGCCAGCGTCTCGGCGAAACAGTGCTGCGCCTCCTCCTTTGCCACCATCCTCCGCTCAATTCCCTGCGCATGAACGTCCTGCAGGGTCGGTGAACCCTGAGGTTCAAGCCGCACACCCTCCACCAGTAATCACAATCCCTCCCCCAGTCGCTGTGGCCGGGCAGGCCCCGCCACAATCCTCCACTCCAGGTCTCGCTTCGAGATTGACATCTCGAGAAAGTTCAGAGGCTGGCGGTCGAAGAGATGGCAAGGACGGTCCGAGCAAGTCGACGAAGTGGTCAGATGCTGAGAAAGCTATGTTCATGGACCTCATCCCCAAGCACGGCAGAGACTGGAAGCTTATTGCCACGAAAATTGGGACTAAAACAGAGCCGCAAGTCAAAAACTACTTTCAAAACTACAAGAAGAAGCTCGGTTTGCAAGAAATGCTTCCGGAGAACGAGAGAAGGAATTCAGCGAGCCCAGTTCACGCGGGTGGCCCGCGAGCAAACTCTCCAGTTTTACCATCACCGAGCATCACGCCGTCTCCATCTCCACCCGTTGTGCAAGCTATGGATGACGCGCCTAAGGCTGGTGGGAAGGGTCGAAAGGGGGCAGGCGGGAAGAAGGCACAACTGGGAATGCCAGCCGGTGCTGTGGGCGTGCCCCCTCCACCACCTCCGCCGTCCATGGCAGGAGGTATTGGAAATGCAGGGCGCATGACGCCTCCTCCACCTCAGCAACAACCACGACGAATGTCTGGTCCGCCGCAACAGCAGCCTGGTGGAATGATTTCGACAGAGGAATTTCGCAATCGTATGGATAAAATCGTGATGACAGCTTCCGAATATCGCCAAAAAGGAAATACTGCTGCTTTGGACACTCTCGGGCAACAGTTGCAGACGTTCTCGAACAATCTTGACCTGAATGATGAGCAAAAGGCAATACTCCAAAGTGCTGCGCAGACAATTTATCTCTGGTATCGTTCATCGTTGCAAGGCTCCCCAGGAATCGAGGAGCTTGACCGCGCATTTAAAGAGTCGGTCGACTCCTTCGGGAAACTTTACCAAGAAGCCTCGCACCACCCTTCCGAAGAAAACGTCCTTCTTTTGCTCGACAAGGTCAGCGAAATGGAGCGTCTTCAGCGCACTCTCCATGAGATGCAATCCCAGCGCATTGCCATGGGGCAACAGCAGCAGATCGAGAAATACAAGCAGAATCATACGGAAGCCAATCTGAAAGCCTGTCAAGAATTGGAGAAGAGGAAAGAACAGCTTGATAAGCAGCAGGCTGAGGAGGTCCAGGATCTTCAAAAGCAGCGAGAGCACATTGAGAGTAGTCTGCGATCAATTAGGCAGCAGCAACAACAACAGCAGCAGCAGCATGGTCCTCCCGCGCCACAGGTGCAAAAGAAGGTTCCAGCCCCATCTCAGCCACAACAACCTCCAATGCCAATCTCGAAACAGCAGCAGCAGTTCCAACCTCAACAGACTCAACAGCCGCCGCCTCAACCAAAGAAACAAGCCCCTGCCCAGAAACAGCAACGGGCGATTAAACAACAGCAGCCCGCTCCAAAGCCTCCGGTTGGGGCGCAGTTGCCGACTCATGCTCCGCCTCAGAATTCGCAGCACCAGCAACAACCTCCTGTGGCTCAACCGAAAGACAAGCCGAATCCTGGTATGAACATAGATATTCCGACTCTGCATGACCTTCAGGCGAAAGGCATTCTCACTGAGGAGCAGATCAAAGTATATTTGCAATCGGGGGCTGCTTCCAAAGAGTCTGCAAGCACTGCCAATACGCTCAAGCAAATGAAGCCAAACAAACCTGCTCGACCACCAAAGCAGCAGTCGCCGCAGATTGTGCAGCAGCAACAACAACAGCAGCAGCCGCCGCCGCCAAAACCCCAGCTACCTCAACCACCTCGACAGCAGTCGCCTCCAGTACCTCCACCTGCTGCAGTCCCGATTCAGGTGCAACAGCAACCTCAACCGCGCCCTCAAGCACATCCGAAGCCAGTGGTGGCCCAGGTTCCTTCTCCAAATCCAATGCAACAACAGAGACAGCAGCAAGAGCAGCAACAAATTCAATTGCTCCAGCAGCTGGCACAGCAAATGCAGATTCCACCAGCACAAATACAACAATTGCTTCAAGGAAACCGCGGCGGCGCAGAGGTGGAGGCCGTCAAGCAGTACTTGCTCATGCAACAAGAACAGCAGCAACAACAGCAGCAGCAGATTCAGCAACACTTGCAACTCGTAACGCAAATGATCCAACAATACCACGCTCTTGTGGAGGCAACACAAAACGTGACACCGCAAACAAGTCAGCACATAAATCTGCTGCAGCAGGCAAAGCAGCACTTGGAGAATGGGCAACCTCTTACGCAACAACACATACAATTCTTGCAACAAGTTGAAGCCCACTTGCAACAGGTTCGTGAGCAGCATCAAGTGAAGCAAGTCGATCAGGCGCAAGTCGAGCGCTTAAAGGTTTTACACGAATGTAATGCTGTAGGCGAGAAGGAGCTGCATCAGCTTGCGCAGTTGATTCAGTCGCATCAAATTGATTACGCGCAGATGGAGGGGATTCTGGAGAACTATGAAAAGATGCACCTGCAGCAGCAGTTGAGGCAGCTGAACCCCTTGCAGCAGCTTTTCTTGATGCAACAGCAGCAGCAACAACAACAACAGCAGCAACAACAACAACAACAAATTCCTCAACAGCAGCAGCAGCAGCAGCTCCAACAGATGCAGCAAATGCAACAGATGCAGCAAATGCTGCAGTTGAACCCCCAACAGCTCCAGCAGCTCCAACAGCTAAACTCGCAGTCCAATCCCTTTGCACAAATGATTCAGCAGCAGCTCCAACAGCAGCAGCAGCAGCAACAGCAGCAAGGCGGTGGCGCCCTGACTCAGCAGCAACTGGAAATGCTTTTAAAGCAGCAATTAATGCGAATGGGACGCCCGAACGGTGGACAGTAGCTTAGTACGGGCGGTTCGTTCACAGTCAATCAAAATTGAAAAAACGAAAGGTACTTTCGGGCGGTTGGTCCAACTCCAATATAATTTTTTGTTGTAGAAGTACATTTCGAAGTCCTCTGATATTCAAACGAACCCGAATTTTGAAAAACATAAAGCTTGTGCTCTCGCTTCAACCAATCATGACTGCAAGAGAAGGGCTCTCTTAAATTTCACATGTGCAACCAAGGCACGGAGCGAATATGTCACACCTTAGCCGGGTGGTTTTTGATCCCAGCCATAAACATCTCGAGGTCCTCCAGCCGTGGCTCCATTTTGGCGTCCAGCTGCACCGTGTCAAAGTCCTCAGCCGACCCGTTCGCAGGGGAATTGTACATAGCCAAGTACTGAATTCATTCATCCGCGTGTACGTTCAATAATGCGACCATTCGTTCATATTCATTCAGCCAGTTAGTCAATGTATTCTCCCAGCCTCGCTCTCGCGCTGTGACCTCCGCAAGCTGAAGCGAGTAGAGCAGCAACAACGGGAAGGAAGCCGCACTGGAAACCGCAAACCGCAAACCGCAATACCATCTCCATTTCATCAAGCCAAACAGCCAAACAAACAAACAACGCAACAAACAACGCAACAAGCGACAACGCACCATCTGTCCCACCGCGTAACACGAGAACACCGCATGCTCGCCCTTGACGTGCACCACGGGGCAGTCCGCCACTTGCAGCGTGCCCGCGAACCTCGTGGCCGCCGTTCTCAGCGCCAGCAGCGCCGGCCCGGCGCTCGCCACGCTGTTCTCCCTCCCGCCGTCCACCTCCATCTCCTGCTCGTCCTCGCCGAGCACCTCCCCGTCCGCGCCGAACAACGCCAAAGCGCTCGCACCGACCCCAGCGCGCACCGAACCCAGCCGCTGGTCCAGCGCTGCGCGCACGCGAGCGCTCAACGGCGCGCTGCGCGTGCAGCACGACGCGCTCATCCCCTCTCTCTCTCTCTCTCTCTCTCTCTCTTCTTTCTTCTCTTTCTCTTTCTTTCTCTCTCTAGCGTCTGTCTCTCGTCGCCTTTGGAGTTGGAGTTGGAGAGAAGGTCGGCAGTGCGAACTTGAATACACTGGCAGGGTCGCCACGGTCACCACGGTGGAGAAGGAACGAACGGCTAGAACGGCTCGTTGGAGCGGTTGTTGACTGGCCAAGTAGGAGGAGGAGAGACTGGTTCGAGTGGTTCGAGCAGAGAAAGTGTGCGCGCTTGTGCTGCGTCTGACTGCCAGCTTGGGACCATTGTGCGAATGATGGAGTCGTGAGTTGGGTTTGTGCTCGTGAATGGTGTGCGCATGCGTTTTGTCTCTCTTTGGCTGATTATTTGTGCTGCGACTTTCTCACGCGATTCGGGAGCTACATTCTGTGAGGCTTCGCTTCGCTCTTTGAACGCTGCTGCCTCACTAATTCCAGGTTGATGAGGTTGATGCGGGAAGGCAGGGAAGCTAGTGTATAGTTTTACGGGTTTCAACTTGAGAAATCAAGCAAATGGGTCCAGGGTTGCTCAGCGGAGCAGGACTCCGTATTCTTTGCGAGCATAGTCCTGGAGCCGCTCTGCTTCGCCGGGAAGAGATGCAGCTCGATAGGCGGCAAAGATGGTAGCAAAAGTGGTCTCGGTGGGAACAGCACGAGAGGAAGAGCTTGAGATCTCCCGCAAAAGCTCTTCCGCTTCGCGGAGGCAACCACGGTCCGCGAGTGCCTTCGTAATCGCGTTCAGCGAAACCGTGTCAGGAAGCACTCCGACACGCGCCATTTCACCGAGCAACTTGCGAATACGAGATACTGGCACGACGGGCTCCTGCCTGCGAACAACAGGGTTGTCCAGTGCACCGAAAACAATGTTAAACCCAATCAGTATATTGGAGCGCTTGGTGTATTTTGGCAGCTTCTCTAAAAGGTATTCTTCAGCCCTGTCCAGGTCCCCGTATGATGTGAGAATCGTGAGCTTGGTATTATAAGTGATGCTGTCCTCGGGAATTCCGGAAGTTCGCATCTCTTCCATCACCCGATCCATCTCTTCGTATGTGGCTTCGCGCATGGAAAGATCCATGTTTTCAAATGTGACGCGCTTTCCTCCGCACATGTTGGAGTCGCTAGACGGTGCAATATAGTGCTTTATACAGAGCCCGCGCAACACCATATTGTATACACTGGTTGTCGGGCGAATCGATTCTGGATTGCACGGGTTCTTCATCACGTTGTTGATGATGCTCAGCGCCTTCTCCGTTTGTGCAGCCGAGCAAAAAGACTCCACTAGGCTTTGCAGGGTGACAGAGTCAACCTGTAAGCCGCCCATCTCCATCTCTTCAAGAAGCTCAAGCGACCTGTCTGGGTTTGAGCAAGAGCAGATTCTGCACTTACAAAAGCCGTTGAGGAGCCTGCATCTGCACCGCGAGTACCCCTTCAGAAGCACGTTATAGTGAATGGCCCCAGGATGAAGACCATATTTCCCCATTGTTCGAACGAGCTCCTCCGCTTCCTCCGCCTTTCCGACGGAGCACAGGACGTTTGCGGCGGTGCTAAACGTGTACGGCGTGGGTTCGAGGTTGGGGGAGTCTAGGATTTGCTGAAAAGTGGCCAGCGCCTTCTCCACCTGAGGAGGCTTTTGTCGGCCATAGCCTTTGATCATACTATTCAAAACGACCACATCGACGTCCAGCCAAAACTCGGTTTTCATGCGTTCGAGCATCAACTCGGCCTTGTCCATCATGGGCGGATCGTGCGTGACAATGACATTAATCACATAACTAACCAACTTGAGGTCGGGAAGATTTCCTTCGCTCAGGAAGGCCTCGAAAAATTGAATTGCATCGCGGGGCCGATTTACTTTTGCAAAGGCGGTCAGCATCAACGTGCAGCCTTTACTGTCCAAGTTAGTTCCCATCTGCTTTGCGAACTTGATGATGCACTCGCCAAGTGACACGGACTGGCTATCAGGCGTGTCCAGGACCGCGGCAAGCGCGGTGTTTAAAACTCTCCCGTCAAGCACAATAACGCCGCTCTTGACAGAGGACTGCAGCACCGGAAGGACGTTTTCGCAGCCAGAATACCGCAGAATTGTACAAAAGCTGTTCTGAACGCAAAACCCAAGTTGCCTCTGAAGGTTCAAAATAGACCATGCGTTGACGTGGTCACCAAACTCCGCCAAACCTGAGATCACAGCATTAAAGGTGCCCTCGTTCGCTTCGGTGTGGTAAGACTCTGGGCTGCGGCACAACATGTTCTGCAAGATGCTCATCCCGCTGTGCGGTTGCCCCGCGCGACAGTACGCTTTGATAAGTATGTTCATCGTCACTGTCGTCGGCATATCGCCCATCGCGATCATCTCTGCCAACGTCCGCTCGGCGCCCGCTATGTCGCCGCGATTCGCCGCCTCATTCAGCGCGCTCCTCAGCGCGTAGACGTCGCCTTTGGCGCCACACTTACCATTCCCCCTTCCCCTGGCGCCTCTGCTACTTCCACGGCCCCTCCCGCGGCCCCTGCCTCCTCGGCCCTGTCCCCTCCCGCGCTGGCCAGCGGAGCCAGCGTTCATTCTCGCCTGCTTATCGCTAGCCCACCACTTCCAGTGCGCCACGTGCCAAGACAACTCCAAACGCGCATCCAACAGCTCGCCTTTCAACTTGCAACTCTCAACTTGAGTTCAACTTTCAACTTTTCGACTTTTCGACTTTCGACTTTCAACCGAAACAGAAGAGACAAGGTCGCTTCGGATGCCGCTCTGATCTTCGAGAATGTGTTCTCAGTACTCAGTACTCCGAACCCAAACCTACACCGCCAGCTTTGTGATTTCGCCTGTTCGTCTTTCGCTCGCGAGTCCCGCAGTTCGTGGGACAGGCGGCCCACAGCTTACTGGTTGATTAGACCTTTTCGTAACGACGAAAGCGTCCGCGGTGCGCATCCCAAGTGCGTGCACTTGATCAGTAAGTGGTATTAATGTTTCGTGTAGTTAGCACGCAATTCGGAGGATGCCCTCTTTGAGATGTTTGAGATGTGCACAATGTTCAATGTGCACTCCCACTTTGACTCGCCAAAGAATTACAGCTCGTCTTCTATGGAGTTGTTGTGACGTGGGAATTTCCCGAAAGTGGGATGTTGCGAGTTTGTTTACGTCACAGAGACGTCAGCGTGACGACGGTATGAAGAAGCAACACTCCAGCAGAACTGAACTCGCAGAACAGAAGCCTTGTATCAGTTAATATTGGACCGCAAGATTTAATCTGCTTGAACCTTAATTAACTGAAGAGAGGCCAACAGTTTGAGGTTAGCAGAATAGGTGTCTCCGCACTTGTTTGACACTCAAGCGCCAGCTAGGCTATATCCATACTCCGGTCTATCTGGGATCCACCCTAGCCCATACCAATCCCAGGAGCTATAGCACTCGCTCTAGCTCTCTCGCTAGGAGCCATATCGGACTGGTACTATGTGCTGTGCTGACTGTGAGTACGTGTAGAACCGGTATTATCCCTTAGCATCCCGTAATATCCTGTAGCGCCCCTTCCCTCACTTATAACCAGCAACAATGAAGTCTCAATGAAGAATCTCACATCTCTCACAAACAAGTGTTCCCTCTCTTATCTTCTCCTCTCTTCCGCGCAGAAAGAGGGACAAAGAGAGAGAAAAGAGAAAAGCGCAAAGAGAAAAGAGAGGGATAGTGAGTGACTGAGTGAGTGAGCGGGTGACGTGCGGTGTGGGATTGGTTAGGTTAGCGACTCACGGGCGTCGGACGAGCACGGAGGGGACATCCGTGCGGGGATTTGGTGATCTGGTGATCTGGAGATCTGGAGATCTGGTGCTTTGGTGATTTGGTTTATCTTGTTGGACGGACTAAAGTCAGTGTCTCCGTACTTGTTCGCCTCTCTCAGTCGCTTGCGGCGCAGCGAAGAGTGTATGAGCGAGTCGTGGCTCCACGCAAAAGTGCGCCGAGATGGGATTCTTTAGCAAGCTCAAGCCGAAGAAGAAGGATGGCAAGAACGCTAGTGGCGAAGTGGCGACTGTGCCTCCTGCAGTGACTGTCTTCGACACCAGTAACGCGCCCATTGGAGACGTGGAGCCTGATACTGTGGAGACTCCGCGAGGAGCGCCGGGCAGCCCGGACTCTGCCATGGAGGAGGCCTCGTATGCCGAGGCGTTCAATGATGGTCAAATCGGAGATGCTGCAGTGGACTCAGACGACAATGGACCTCCGCCGCCGCCGCCGCCGAGGTCCCCAGTCCCGCCCGAACCGCATGCGAGCCAAATTGAGCACGGCAACCGTACCGACGGCGCAGGGGACAATGAGGAAGGGGAGGAAGTGGAGCTGGTCAAGCTGACGGATGTTCCGCTGGACTCGGTGAAGAACAAGCTCGTCAAATTTTATTCGGTGTACGACCCGTCGAAGCTCGAGACGATGGATAAAATTATGGACTACGTTATGGAGAAAGGATTAGAAAAGCTCGACCGAGGTTTGCTCAAAAAGTATGGATGCTGCACCGGCCTCGCAGGTATTCCTAATGTGAACACTATTGATGATATTCAGAACGTGGACGAACATCAGACTCCAGTGCAGGAGCCCAAACCGTCAACTGCCGGCGCTGAGCATGACAGCTCATCTGCGCATGCGAGCATAACCATGCCGAAGAGGCCCGCCGACCTACCCCCGCCCCCTGCGCAAGACGTAATGTACAAAAGTTTAGAGTCTGCACTCAACGCACGCAGACTTGAGTTTTTGCTAGGCGAACTGCTGCACCTGGGAATCGAGGAGTTCACCGATCTGTCGAAACTTGATAATCAAACTTATAAGGACTCTGTCTGGTCCGGTCTGGATTTCGTGACCAAAAAGAAACTAGCCGGCTTGGTCAACGACGCAAAAAGCTGTGCGCCGGCTGCCTCTGGCGTTGTGAGCGGCGAATCGCAAGCGCAGCAACTAACTTCTCTAGAGTCCCCTGTGGCGTCGCCAAGACAAAGCAGTGCAGCTCCAAAGAGTCCATTTGGTCCTGCTCTGGCCATTGCCGCCGTGCAAAAGTTCAAGCAGCGGAAGAGCCTTCGCGGTCAGTTGCCTGATGATGAAGACGTTGACGCCACGGGTCCTCCTCCTCCTCCCGTGCCTCCGAGATCGTCTGGCGAATTCAGCCCACCAACAGAAGAAACTGGGGAGCAGATCTCTGAAAAAGAAGTATCAGAACCCCTGACGGACGTCAGCCCCGTTACGACTGTCGCAGAGGACAGTTCTGTTCCGCCACCCCTTCCACCCAGCTCCCCTGAAAGGACATCGCATTTACGAGGTAGTTCCGGGGAGTCGATTGAGTCGTCGAGCGTCCCGCCCCCTTCTCCTCCGCCTCTCCCTCCGGCCCCTTCCTTTAGAAGAAGAGACACTGGTGGGAGCGAGGGCAAACCCGAGGTTCCGTCTCGGCCAGTGTCGTTGCAGAGCGTGGACAGCTCTGGCCCCCCTCCACTCCCGTCGAGGTCGAGTATTCGCTCCGTATCTTCCGCTTTGAACAGTGCAGGTGTGAATAGCGATAGCGAAACCCGGAGAGCTCGCGTAGAGAGCACAGGTAGTTCGACCTCTCAAGGCAGTGAGTACACAACCGATTCGGACCAAAATTTTGATCGCGACGATGTGACTGCAAAGGGAAGAGCCGATTCGCTTTCTTCGCACAAAAAGGAAGACAATGACGTTGCAAATGAAGCGTCCGAAGACGAAGCGGTTCAAGAAAGAGCGAATGAGGCTGGAGCCGGAGTTGTGCTAGCCCAAGAGCTAGGAGCGAGTGTTAAATCAAGAGATGACGGAATCGCTCAAGGAGCAGAGAAAGTCGACATGAATGACGATGTGAAGCGGGAGTCTAAAGAAGACGTGGAAGGCGATCCAGAGCAACAAGACGCTGAAGAGACAGAGACAGAGGATGAGAAGCGTGAACGCGAGCTTCAGGAGAAGATGGCGAGGTTGGAGGCCAAGGCTCGTGCAGAGCGCGAGGCTCTTGCGTCAGCAGCTGCTGGCGGAAGCAATGCGTCTGCAGAGGAGGAGGATGCGACTTCAAAAGAGGACAGTAAAGCAGCGAAGGCCACTCCATTTCGCCCTTCGATTCCTGGAATGATGGGTGCCAATGACGAGATGCGAGCCCTGCTTCAGTCACGAAAACAGCTCGAGAAGAAGTCAGAGGCTCCTGCGCCGGTCGAAGTATCGGGAAGCGAAGCTTGTTCTCAATTCCGCATCGACTTGACTGCCACAGCCTTTAATGTGTGCGTTTGTGGGTTTCCTAAATCTGAGCACACCATAACAGGCTCTCCTCACAGCGGTAGGTCGTCTGCCCATTCTTCTTTTCGAGTGCGAAGCGGAGAGTTTCAGAGAGCAACGTCTCCTCCAGCAGAGGGAAGTGGTCGGTTCACTGGCTTGAGAAGCACCGTGGCTTCTGTACCTCCTCCTGCACCACCGAGGCCGGCGGAAGGTCCAGGCGCAGCGGACGTGACCGTCGATACAGATGTTGCTGAAAAAGAAGAAGAAGTCCACGCTGCTGTTTCAGAAGTTGTGCAGCCACCACCACCCCCTCGTGCACCTCGTATTACTTCGGCTGGTTCCGGAAGCAAGTCTTCTCTTCCCTCCATGTCGGAATCCTCTGATGCGGCGGAAAAGCCGCCACCAGCTCCTCAATCGTCTGAGGGAGGTCCCGCCGAAAATGTGAAGAAGAAGCCTCCCCCTCCTTTGCCCCGGCGCACCAGTTCCAGTATGAGCCGCAAAGTTTCCGCTGGCAGCGAATCAGAGTCTATACCGCCTCCGCCGCCAGCAAGTAAGGCTGCCGAAGAGGATGCCTCGGTGGAGGGAAGCAAATCGGAAAAGTTGGAGCCAATAAATTATCGTGAAATGGTCATTAATTTCTATCAAAAGCATAATCCGGACAAGCTGGACACTCTGGACGTTATCATGTCCAGGTTTGCCGGTCGCGAGGATATTTTGCTTGACAAGCTACAGAAGAAGTATCAAGCCGAGCTAGACGGTTGAACGAGTAGATTCCATATAGCATACATACAATAAAACCATCCATTCCGCTGACATTAAAAAGAGCTGTGATTGTTCTGTGTTCTGAATTCTTCAAATCTCTGTCGTCGCACAGGTGACCGTTTAAAGTTCCCTAACACGGCGCACAATATCATCGCGCAAGTCTTCGTCATCAGTCCGGTTCCGGATGAGTTGAAGCGTAGTGATATCTTTGGCCTGGGCAGCAGCATGAATGGCGTTCTCCCACATGCATGCCTTAAGAAATCCTTCAAGTCTTTCTTTGTCATCTTTGACGAGAAGTGCAAAATATCGTGCCTCCTCCGTATTGCCAGCCTCCAGACAAGCTTCCACAAACGCTAGATGACTGATTGGGAGCCACTTTTGCACAGCCAGTGACCGAAGCTTCGCCCAGTCTTTCCTTTGAGCCAGGGCCTTGATCTTTATCTGCATGAATGCTTTCTCGCCCAGATCAAACTCCTCTTTGAGCTGCTGTGCCCGCTTGTCGAGATCTAGAATGAGACAGTTGAAGATTGTGTCAACCAAAGAGTTATCAACAAAGCACGTTTTGCCGGTAAACTCTTCAAGCTCTTTTTGAATGCGGAGAAGACGAATTTGCTCCGTGCAAGTTTTCTGGTAGAATTTTGATGAGGAGCTGTCCTTCAATCTTTCCGCAGCTATAGCAAGCTTCTCACAACGTTTCTCCAGTGTGTCGCACTGGTAGGCCTCCACAATGCAGGTAATTCCAATTTGATGAACGCGATTTGCAACTTGACACATTTCTTTGAGCAAGGCATACTCTCGGGCAGCCTCGCAGTAGACAGAGAAAACGTTTCTCGCCAACGGAAATTGCACAACTAGTGCCAAAAACGTGTCCCGCTGCAGCATCAATTCCTCCTTCCAGCGAGGCTCCTCTACCACAGGGGAGATGCGCCGGTAGAAAGGCGAGTCGTGCTTTGGCCAGGCGCGCAGCAAGCAGTATAAAATCATGTCAAATTCATGAGAGTGCACAGCGTAGGCCAGCGCCTTCGGGTACTGCTCAAACTGCAGTAGCTGGAGCACTCTGTTGTAACTCACGGGCTCGGCGTTCGCAAGAATCAAAGCTAAATGCTCCTTTCCACTCCTGTGCGCCACGCGCGCGAGCCGCGTGTAGCGTATCCCACGAACCGGTGCAAGTTTGGAGTGGATTGACTCGAAAATTGCTCTCTCCTGGTCTTCCATAGGGTCAAAAATTGTCGAATTAGGTTTAATACCGATTTGATTCGACCCGCCGTGAATGGCTTTCATGGGAGCGCCGACGGGCCGGCCAGGGGACCCAACAGAGGGCATCCACGTCGAGGACACAGACTTCATGGGGACCCCGAAGCGGGACATGTGCGGCATGTTTGCACCAGTGCGGCCAATGTAGGTGCTCGTGGTTGACACAGTGGACTGTACCGAGGCGAGGCTTACTTGCGAATTCGTTCTCTCTCTGAGGGGCGGGGCGTGCCCTTCCACTTTGGTGAGCTCTTTGCGCACCTTTGCTTCCGCCCAGTCCATGAGCAAGATCTGCTTCACCGTGTGGGGGAGATCGAGATAGGCGCATATTTTCAGTGCCAGCAAGTAAAATCCGTCCTTGGCGAGGCGCATGACTACAGTACGAGGGCCAAGCCGTTCATACTGCTGGTAGGTCAGAGGCATACTGACGGACTCGTGACGAATCATGTTAAGTACGCGAAGGGCGTTGCATGCCAACACAAAGTCTGAAGCACACTCCCTCCTCTCATCGTCCAGATCACAAAAGGCCTTTCCTACAGACGCCGCTTTCAAGAGCTCCTGCTGACGTGCGACGTCAAACTCGGCACAAGCGGACTGTATGCAGCCTTTGACCGCTTCAACGAGATGGCCTTCGCCTTTGATTGCCCTCAAGGAAACCTGCATTTTTCGGTTCCAGAGTACAAAATGGTCTCGTTAGCCTATTTCATTCTCTGGACGGCAACGGGCCTATGGAAGAATCACATTGTCTATGCCAAGTAAAATGTGAGCCAGGCAAGATGAAGAACTTACGTCTGCTTTGGAATCGCCGCTCTCCACGGCCTCCACGGCGTCGCAGAGCATGGCAGCAGGAGCAAAGGAGCCAATCTTGAGAATCTCTTCTGTGGCAGGGTGTACGCGCTGCAGAATTTCCATGGCATCGGCAGAGTAAATTCTCAGGCAGTCGATCTCCTGCACAATGAAGACTGGGTCCCGATAGGTGTACTTGACCCAGTCCCCGTACGGCCCGATGAGCAAGATCCCCAAGTTTTTCCACGAGCATGCCACGCAGTCGTCGCCGCACCAGCACATTTGAACAGGCGCCACGCCGCCCTTCGTGTCGAACTCGAGCAGAGCCTTGGTGAACGCCGCGTTCATAACCGTGAGCCACCCCGACTCGCTGAAGCAAGCCACGTACTTGCCGTTCGGCGACACGCTCAGTCGCACCACCGCCGCCCCGCGCGCTTCCTCCCCCGGCGGCACCTTCACCTCCTGCACCGCCGCGTCCTCGGCCAGCACGCGGACCGCGCCGTCCGCAGTTGCCACCACCACTCGCACCGCGCCGTCTCCGTCCTCCGACCGCGCGCACCCCGCGCACCCCGCGCACGCCAGCGCCGTCACCGGGCTCGCCGTCCCCACTGTCCCCACCCTTCTCCCGCCCCTCTGTCCCCGCGTCGCTGCCCACACACCGCCGCCGTCGTCCACGCCCACCACCGTCCCGCACGCGCACACTATCGCCGCCTGCACCTGCGCGTCGCCGCCCAGAAGACCGCGGCCCCAGCGGCCCCAGCGGCCCCAGGCGCCGCGCGCGCCGAGGCGCCACAGGTCCCCGCGCGCGCCCACGCCTAGGAGCGCGCCGCCGGGGACCCACCCCAGCGCAGCGAGCGACTGCGGGGAGGGGGAGGGGGGGAGGGCGCAGAGGCGGCGGGCGCTGCTGGAGAAGACCGCGTTGAGCGCGGGGACGGCGACTGCCCCGCCGTGCGGACTGGCCCGCGCGCCGTCCAGAGAGTCCGCGCGGGAGGCTGGCCAACCGAGACGGTACACAGCCTGCTTGCGGTACTGCGCCTGGCCCAGCGCCTGCCACTGCGACGCCATCTGCCCCTCTCTTTCTTTCTCTCGTTCTCTCGTTCTCTCTCTCTCGCTCTATCTATCTGTCTGTCTGTCTGTCTGTCTCCCGCTGTACGTGGTGGGCGAACCCGCGCTCCCTTCTTTTCCCAGTCCGTAGTCTGTTCTCGGCCTGTTCCTGGTCTGTTCCCCGGCGTTCCTGGACCAAGCTGCGGGCTGCGTTCTGTGTTCTGTGTTCTGCGTGCGCGGCCTGTAGTGGGACACGCGAGGAGTGAGCCGTAGAGCACGTCCCAGATCCCTCCGATCCCTTTTCACGGGATCCTTCCGTCTGTTCCTCTCTCTCTGTTCCTCTCTCTCTCTCTCTCTCTCTCTCTCTGTTCCTCTCTCTCTCCTTCTGTCTGTGTGTCTGTGTGTCTGTGTGTCTGTCTGTCTCTCCGAGAGCGCTGGCGGGAGTGCGCCGGAGCTGGCGTGGGCTCCTCTGCCGGCCGACGCGAGGCGAGATTTGCCGGATGTTTTAGTTTTAGATGGATACCTCAGGAATCTCCCGGTGTGGGTCCGGGTCGGGTTCTCGTCGCTCGGGTTCCGAATGTGATCAACTGTGCGTGGGTTGTCATTTGGTCATTTGGGTGGGTGCCGAGCCCTCGGAAGACGGTGGATGAAGTGCCAATGCATGCATGCAATGATCCTTGAGACGGCTTGAAAACGGAGAATGGGGAATGGAGAATGGAGAATGGGGAATAGAGAATTGAGATTGGAGGATGGAAAAGGGAGAGGGAAGGACTGCGGGTTTGAATGTTGTGGTTTGTTCTCGTGTGCCCTTGCAGATGCAGTGGGAGAAACCTGCTATGAGGGTGAGCTGCGTTGCTGACGAAGCAAGGGAAAAGGAGATGGAACAGAAACATAGAGAAAGGAACAAGAGCAAAAAAAACTTGCCACTGTCTCAAACGGGAAATCTGCGGCTGCGTTCTCATGAGTATTCATTCCCAGCTCAGTCTTGTCTCCTAATTTCCTATTGGAGCTTGGTGGAACAAGACAACGCCATCGCGGCGAAAAAGTCACGGTACGTGGCCCGTCCAGCGTTGAATGCAAATGCAAATGCAAACGCAAACGCTGAGATGGCGGGATCAGTGATGTGGATTGTAATTGTATTGCTGGGGCGCATGGACCGACGGCGGCTGCTGCGGATGATGTTGTTGCTGCTGCACACTGTTGTGGTGGGGATTCTGTTGGTATTGGTTGTCAAAGTGGTTTTGCTGCGGCTGGAAGTGCTGGGCGTGGAGCTGCGGTTGCTGGGCCGGATAATTATAAGATGTCTGCTGTTGCTGTTGTTGAGAGCCATATGATGAGCTGATAGGCGCCCGATTGTCTTGCTGATGAGTTTGGCTAGCCAGACTCTGGTCAAGCGGCTCCCCCCAATCTACATTCCAGCTGTCCGTGCTTGGTGGCGCAGCGCGCATATCAAGATTGGAGGACAATTCCCCGAGCGTTCCCGAGTACGCTTGGGATGGGTACGAAGGAGGATGCGAAGTCGGCTGCGAAGAGACAAACGGGTCAAAGCCAGGGCCACTTTCCCCGGAGATGCCGGAATCAAAGTTGTTGAATGCACCTGTAGGTGGCGGAAAATTGTGCTGCGACGCGTGCTGCGGTGGCGCGGCTTGGTCCCAGAGCGGAGGTTCGGGGCTGTATTCGTACGTGGGAGACACTGCAAATGCAGCGCCGTTTGTGGGCTGAGCATGAACTTCATAATCTACGTT
The DNA here is from genome assembly GCA_012862575.1 of Parietichytrium sp. I65-24A. Lineage (NCBI taxonomy): Eukaryota > Bigyra > Thraustochytrida > Thraustochytriidae > Parietichytrium > Parietichytrium sp. I65-24A. The sequence goes on from BLSF01000025.1 coordinate 95,031, forward strand.
GGGCGGAGAAAACCCACCCTGGCCGTATGCCAAAGAGGAGAATTGCGGATCCAGGAAACCTGGTGCGCTTTGTCCTGCTCTCATAGGCTGCAATACCTCGCCAGGAGACGTATAAGAAGGGGCGCCACTGCTGCTAGCGAATGGGTCAAAGTCAGATTGCTGCGGAGCCGAGCGAGGCTGGCGCGGCGGAGGGGACGGGGAAGGTGACGGCGAAGAAGACTCAGCTTCGCTCCCTGTCTGCTTTCTCCGAGCAAGCCTTTGGCGTGCCAGATCGCTGGCTTTCTTACTTTTCTGCGAGATACGCATCGACTTGTCCATCTTATTCGCTAGATCGTCTGGGGTGGGCGCAGAGTCTGCTTGTTCTGAGGAAAACAACTCTCCTGGCTTTATGTTCTTTCCGAGTTTGGGAGGGCGCGCTCCAACCCCACAGTTGCGACTGACAGCATCCCCGCCTTTACGACAATGAACCAATTCTTCCGCGAAATCAAGCACGTCGCCAATTTGAGGACGCTTCTCCGGGTCTACGGTCAGCAGCCAACGGATCAGGCGCTCCAGGTCTGATGAGAACCGATGCGACTCGGGGATAGGAATACGGCCAGAGAGAATGCCGAGCTTTCCGCCATCCTTGAAAGGATGCATCTTGAACGCCATTGCAAAAAGCGCGCACCCGAGCGCCCACACATCAACCTTTTCACAAATCAACTTGCCACTGTATAGGTCGCAGAGCTCTGGTGCGCGATATATCGGGGTGGTGTAATGCTCAATTTGAAACTCGAGGTCTTGGCGCTCCTCCTTCGTCTCACACCTTGTAGACGTGATGGTGCAAGAGCCGAAATCACACAGGACCAACCTCCCAGAGTTTCCGAACAAAAAGTTCTCAAGCTTTACATCGCGATGCGCGACAGCAGGTGAATGCCGGTGAAGGTACTCTACCCCACGCGCCATTTGAACAAACATCCGCAGAATTTCAGGCTCTTCGAGTGGCATAAGATCGGCCTCCCGCTTGTTGATGTACTCGAGTAGGTTGCCCCCCGGACAGTACTCCAGCAGCAAATTGACCACGTACCCCTTTTTCTTATTTTTCACCCTCAGATTGATGTCGTCCGCGATGTAGGCGACTATGTTCGGGTGCTTCATCTGCTTGATGAGAGCCACCTCGCGCTGCGCCACGTCCATCTGCTCCTGCGACACTGGCGTAGACCGCTTGAGCACGCATCTCGCAGCCGTCTTTGTCTCCTTGCACAAGTACAACTTGGCTTGACCTCCAACCGCAATCTTTTTGATCTTGATCACCGTCGTGCGGTCCACGGTGACCGCCTTCCCCACCAACGAGGCCATATCCTCTCCTGCAGGCGCTGATCCTACGCGAGCCTCTTGCGCACTGATTGCCCACCGCGCTCTTCGCTCTTCGCTCTTCCGTCCACGCAAACCTGTTCTGCTTGCTTGCTTGCTTGCCTGCGCTCGACCTTTCCAACATCCCAACAGCTATGATGCAATTGATGCAATCTTGGTCCCAGATCCCAGATTTCCAAGTTTCAAGAGTTCCAAGTTGCTAACGTTCATTATTTGCATGCTACTCTTTCCCAGTTGATTACTATGAAGGTTTATTACCACTACTGCATCCATGATCAAGATCAGCCTCTCTTTGGAAGTAGATGAACGTAGCTAGGAAATCTATTAGCTATGCTCTAGAGCTAGCTCTAGAGAGTTTAGCCCCTCATCATCATTAGGCATTAGGACTGTATTATAGCATTCTATCTGTAACAAGAGACTCTTCGTTTAGACTGTAGGGTATCTTGATGAAGAGAATGGTGATGTATGAACCTGTTAGCATTGTCTTATAAAATAAATCATACGCTAAAGACTATCAGCTGAGTAAACATACGTCACGAGAATTTCAACGTTACGAGATCAACGAGCTGTTCTTCGGTGTCTACCAGTGCCCTATCTCCAGGAGTAGCGAAGCAGCACTCCTCTTTTCCGAGGCAATATTGCCGGCAGTGTTATGGCGAAGGGTAGCTGCCATTAGCATCTCGAAGAGGAATCATGTGGGAGTGATTTTCATTCTCAGTGATGAACATTGACTGTGAATGAAATGAAAAAGTGTCAGTGCCGGAACGTACGCAACAAGGTCCTCGCGGAACGAGAGTTTAGGAAAGAGAAGGAGACAGAGCGATGGCAGCCAAACGTACGCCGTTGGAGGCGTTCAAGTTCGCGGTGTACTTGCTGCGTAAGTTGCGGTTGTGCTTGCGCCTGTGATGGAGTTGTTTTGGGGGTGGTTTTGATCTGGAGAAAACACGAGGTCCCGGATATGCCGGAGGCGAGAGCGTGGGATGCAGAGTGGGAGATTGCGCTAACAACCTGCGTTTGAAAAGTGCCTGTTGGGACAATCGCGGTGTTTAATCAGCCGCAGATGGTGAAGAAGCTGATTGAGACGAGGGAGTATATCGTGTACCCCCCGGAGGGGGAGCGGCCGCCTCAAGGCTCCCTGGCCGATATCAAGGCCCACGTGATGCAAAAGCGCGCGGACACTGCCGCACAGGACGGTGCAGCTGCGGGGACGAATTCCGTCGCTGCGAGCTCGGAAGCTTCTGGGGCACCACCGAAAAAGTGGTTTGGAATCTGGTGAACCTCCCACTGTAGATAATTTTTTTTTTGCCGTGACAACGAAATCACTCTTTTCTCATAAATTCTCAATCAAATCGAAATATGAAAAATGAAAAACGAAAAATGAAGAACCGAACATGCTCGAAGCACTCCTGTATAGGCAGAAAGAGGGACATTTCTCACGCGTCGCTTTTCGTCAAGGCCAACATGATACTAATCCCCACTCCCCACTCCAGGTCCCACTTCTCCTCCGATTCCGGTAACAATGGTGATAGCCATAAAGAACAGTTCTATGTTCCTAACTTTTTGAACCAACCCTTCGCCAGTGGGTTCCGTAACCATCCTTCCTAATCTGAATTCTGTTACATACTCGATGGCCAGACGCTAGCGCCATCCCGTAGGAAGCCCGTAGTGATTGTCCTCTGTTTTTGAAAACCGCAGACAGTCGCGCATCCTCGAAGCGTAAGAGCAGTGAACGAGCAGTGTAAAAAGCATACCGGTAATTCAGGTGAACGCACCTGGCGTAGCTGTGGTTGGGTTGATTACATCAACAGCAATACTTTCTCTTTCCAAGACCTCTCTAAACTAGAGCAGTGGTGGCCAGGAAGGTTCCAAGGTTCCAAGGTTCCAAGGTACGCCGTGCATGCGCGAGCCAAGAGAGAGGAAAACTGAATCTTAATCTTGTGATTCTAAGATCTGAAAGCGACGAAAGAGGTGGGTGGGGCGCTTATGGAGGGAATGGCTGCTTGTGACGGAGCGGCGGTGAAGGTGAGTGATGTATTTTCTCTGGCGGTCGTGATTTCTTATGGAGCTAACGGGAGAGAGTGTGGTATGTGGTATACTGCGGCGCAGGAAATCGAACAAGTGGGAGTGGCGCTGGAGGATGTGCTGGACATGCTGAGACGGAGGAGTAGCGGTAGAGGGGTGCCCTTTGCTACGGTGAAGCTGAATGTAGAGAGGAACACGCGACGGGAGTTTACGCTCACGCACCTAGCTCAGCTCCTCTTCATCTTTCCGTCGTTTTGCAAGCTCGTTCGGGGGGCTGGACCTGACGATGTCATAGTGGTCGTCGGGAACGCGCAGGACGCAAATACAGGGCAAAATCGTGCGGAGTTTCGGAGCGCTCTTCAGAGGTATCTGCAGCACAAATTTGAGGAGCACAAGGCAAATGGAGGAGAGCGAGAAAACTTTGATAGTAAGAAGGTCTGTGATCAGATTCCTGCAGCAGAACTGCCGCAACTGAGCTCCACACCGTCCAATGCAGAGCGAAGCCTTACAATAAAGCGCAAGGTGATGGCTGATGCTCCGGCCCTGGAAACCCCCCATTTAAAAAAGCGCCTTCGCCGAGGCCTGGAAGGACTACCGGACTCTCTGATTCGCAAAGTTAAAGAGAGAGAGTTCTTGGAGAAACAGTTTGATCCGAAAGCTATGGAGGAACGGCACAGAAAACATTCCAGAGCATGCTTACCGAGCTTCTTTGACATGGTCTTTGTCTTCTTTCGCACCGGCCAGCGCCAAAAAATCGATTTGCAAGAGCTGGTGGACAAGCTCTTGGAGAGGTGTGGTCCGAATGCATTTCCTGCCGTTGCCACAAAACTCTCGCAACGTAAGATTATCTCTGAGCAACTGCAAATGCTTGCAGACCTGCTTCCTGAGTGGTGCACAATAAGCGAGAGCCGATTGTTCCCGAACAAGTTCATCTTCAAGGTGCAAAACATGGACCACCTAAATTTAACGGCGCTGCGGAACAAGACGAGGCCACAGAGCTGCTGAGAGCCCGTAGGTTTTCTTGTCCGTCACGATCCAGTGGCACCGTCGCGTTGTAATTTAGCTGTTGATGTTAATGAGGATATGGACGCCCAAGTTAGAAACAATAAAAATAGATCATCAAAGTTGTTTGTTCCAAGAACTTCCGAGTCTAAGCACCATTTTCCCACCCTCCGCAAATTGCTTGCCAAATCGAGTTAGAGGCGCGCTCTGGTCAAATGTGGATTGTCGGCTCCAGACAGCACGTTGTAGCTTCTTCGCAGACAGGAAAAGTTACAAGTGAGAGGACTCTTTTAAGGTGTAATAGGATTTAACACAGACCTGACAATGAGTTGCTGCCATGCAGCCTAAATATTTATTGTTGCGGTGGAATCTCGCCAACGTTGATCGGTGCATGGCCATAGACCGCCATGATTCCTGCAGTAACATTCTGCGCAACGACTGGGTCACCCATGTGCTGGTTGATGAGGGTCTGCAAGACTACGAATCCCAGATCATTTGGTTCAAGTCCATTGAGATTTTCGATCACTTTGGTGTAGCACGGAATAATCATCTCCTGGAGCTTGTCCTGCGCTTCAAGAAATTTACCCTGGGCGACTAAGTCCTTGAGCTCGTTCTCGTAGAGTTGACGCACCTCCCTCAGGAACTCGGGATCCTGCATGTTTGAAGAGACTTTGGATGCAGCATAGCGTACCTGGTCAGGAGTAAGCTCTGGAAGCTCGTCGATACCGAAAGACCTCTTGAGCAAAACTTTCCATGTGTTCCTCGATATTTCGTGAAGCTCTCCAATAAGCTTGGAGCTAGGATTTGCAGTGCGCAGCATTTCCATCTGCGCCTTGGAGAAATCTTCCAGCCCTTTCTCGCTCCTTTCGAAGCCAAAAGGTCCAACCACATGCAGCTGCGTGGAGAGAAACACCTGCAGCATCATCCTCAACTTTCCAGTCACGCCTTCTTTTGACTCGCGCACCTTGTCCAGCTCTTTTCCCGGGACACCGCTCTCCAAGTACATTAGCACCGTCTCTGCCACGTCCACACTTTGCCCCAAAGTCAGTTTCGGAAGCGACGTCCCCGTGCTGAATCCCATGCGCCCACTTGTTGCTGCAAGTGGGACGGAGCGTCCACCTCGGAGAAGCACATGCTGCTGCTGCGCGCCGATTTTCACCACCTGTCCCCGCGCGTACGTCGCCAGTCCTCGGGACGCTGTCCCTGCTGCTGCTCGAAGCACAACTCTTCCCAACATGTTCCCCGCTGCGCTCTTTCTGTCACTCCTCCACCGCCCGCTCCTTTTCCGCGCACCCTATCTGTGCTTATCGATATAGCTAATCGCGCCGCGCGTACCACACGTTCCGCAGGTGTCCTCGCAGTGAGACCTACTCACTTGGCGTAATGAGCACTAAGAGCGCTGCGAGTGTGGCGGAATCCGGCAGCATCTGAGGCTGCTGTCAGTCGAGGTAGGACTCGTTAGTGTTGTTCTTAATTATGGATACACTGAGGGTTCGATGAAACGCGGCAAAAGGTGCGGGTATTAATCTCGAAGCTTGTACGGAGAACCGAGAACCGAGAACCGAGAACCGAGAATTGAGAATTGAGAACCGAGAGCCAACCGCGATGGCCTCAAGCTAGTGCAAGGCAATTGGCGTACTCTGTACTTACAAGCGTGGCAAGTTACACCTGTGACGACAGACAACATCATCGCATATTTCGAGTACTGCTACACAGGCCCGAAAGAATCGAGATCGAGATCAAGGGCACGCCCGCGCGCGAGCCTCGAGTCTCTATCCACGGAATAAATTCACACTCATAAAGCAATGCGCGCAAGACAATTACATCTCTGCGATTGTTTTCACGTGATTTTTACAAATTCAAAACAATTTCAAAACAAGCTCACGAAAAAAAAAAATGGCTAAGTGAGCGGAAGAACCTTTCGTTTGTTCTCTTGTCAAAACCCAGGTTCGTTGTTCCTTATCAGAAGTCTATGAAAAACGCATAGCAGTGCAACGGTGAGAACACGTGTTTGTTTCGCGTTGTCTATCGCGCTTTGTGAGGCTCCATCGTGGTACGCAGCGGGGACCGCTAAGTGAGTAATATAGCTGTCTAGGGAGATAGCTGCGGGTTAACTGGTGTGCGCGAGGGTTCGAGACAAGCACGAAAGCATTTTGCATTATCGCTGGTTTGTGACGAGAACTTGCAGACGGGTTTGGCACAAGGGGAGTGTGCGGTTGGTCTTTTAGAGTAGGGATCGGCAGGCCGGGAGGAGACGCGGAAATGATCAAATTTACGTACATCGCGCGTGTTACGGACGGTTTGATGCTGGTGGCGTCGATCGACAGCAATGGGGGCCAAAGCGCTCAAGACGAGCAACACAAGATGGACGGGAAGCAGATCATCAGAAGCTTGAACGTGCGTTCGCCAAAGCAGTGCACGTTTGAGAGCGGGAGCTATGCGTTCCATTATATGATGGAGCTCAACATTGTCTATTTAGTCCTCGCAGAAAAGGCTTACCCAAAACGTCTTGCATTTCTGTATTTGCAAGAATTACACCAAAGCTTTATACAACAATTGCAGGAAGAGCATGGGTATGAATGGGAGCAGCGCCTCGCCACGGTAGACCGGCCATACGCTTACATTAAATTTGACAAGCAGATCCAGCGTTTAAGAAAGGAGTATATCGATCCGAATTCGCGTCAGAGTATGGGCAAACTCAACAGCGATCTAAATGACGTGACAAACATCATGAAGCGGAATATCCAGGACGTCCTCGACCGAGGTGAGAGGCTTTCGCAGGCATCGAGCGCCTCAAGCAAGCTCGTGGAAGACTCCAAGAACTTTCATTTTGGGGCCAAGAAGCTTAATCGCATGGCATTCTACCGAAAATGGGCACCCGTTGCGATTGGTGTGTTTATTGTTTTGTTTTTCCTTTATATTCGGCTGTACTTGCTGTAGAGTGACAAATCGTCCACTCGCTTTTCGCGTCGAACAGTATCCTTCCTCACCTAAAGACATAAAGATATCCATCTTCTAGAGAAAAGTAAAATTAGGACTATTTTTTTGGCGCCTGGTTCTGGCCACCCTTCTCTCTCAAGCTTTGCTCGCTTGCTGGCAACCAGCTCTTGGTCTCGAAGCATCGCAAGGCAAGTGCTGTTCTATCGCGAAGGGAGGGGGGGGGGGGGGAGGAAGTTGAAATTGCCAGTGGGAGGTAGAGAGATGACGTGAAGGGTAATATCTTGTGTTGTCTGTGATGTTTGTTTGTGGTATGTTGGTACAGTCGAAGTTGGGAACTTGTTCGCGGGAGATCTGTTCATTCAATGCTGGTAACGGTTTCAAGGCGCAGGTCCTGGAAATATTTTGCGCGTTTGTTGGCTTTCATGAAGCCAAATAAGGATGGCTGGTGCTCGTCGCCGTCCAGATTCTCCCATTCGACTTTGGCGAACGCTGGCAATTCGCCATTCTCCCGTCTCTTTTGAAGCTCACTGCGGAGCTCCGGGTCAAGGTCGTCGTCTCCTTCGCCGTACATGTTCTTGGTCGTTTTCCACGAATGGCGCACAACGCTCGGGAAACCAAATACAGGGTCCGAGTTATTGCGCAGCCACTCGATGGTTTTTGGGTCACCGGGATATCCGGTACAGTTCAGGGGCGCAAAGCGCCTTCGCTTGGGAACGTGAACTCCGTTCAGGTCGTAGTGCTCTCGAAAGACCCAGTCTTTGACACTCTGATCCCTCCTAGACTTGGCAAGAATACTCGCGGCGCCAACAACTTTGTAGATCGCATCCGCCTTGGGTTGAACAGTGATTTGTGCCGCAGGAAAGTGCTTTTGAAGGCGCTGCTGGTAAAATTCACAGTTCCCCACTGCGTCCACGTAGATCTCGGCAACGTTGACTCCAGCATTAACAACTTTTTGAATCATATCTATCACTGCAAGATAAGACAGCTCATTCAGACTGACCGGCCGCCTTAGCATCATCTGAGTAGAAATGTATTGTGCCGGTAAATCACAAAACGCATGTCCGATGCGATGGCTTTCGGCGTGAATTCTTTTCACTAGGCTTGCGCGCGCCTCCTCCGTTGTCTTCTTGGAGTCGTCAAACCCCATGGCGTCTACCTCGGCTCTTTCGCTCAACGGGTAATACGCCACCGCGTACACAAGGTCGCCAATCACCGGTCCTCGTCCGGCCTCGTCCACGCCCATCACGCACGGCACGTTTCCTTTGCACATTTCCGGCACTGCTCCCACTGTCGTGACTGCTTCCATCTGCAGTCCCCTCGCGCCCGCAGGTAGCACCGCCAGCTCCTCCTGCGCCTGTTCCTGACACTCCGCTTCGCACTTTGCTGCCGTTGCACATGGCGCGCTCTCTTCCTCGTCTTCCGACAACACGATTCCAAAGTCCTCTTCCTCCATCTCTCTCTCTCTCTCTCTCTCTCTCTCTCTGTCTTGCTTTCTTCTTTGTTTGTTTGTTTGTTTGTTTGTTTTTCTCTCCCACTGATGTGCCTGCTCGTGTACCTTGTCTTGTCGAGTTGTCCTGACTTCGTTGCTCTCGTCCCTCTTCTCTCTCTGTCTGTCTCTGTCTGTCTCTGTCTCTGTCTGTGTCTCCTTGTCTCTCTCTCTCTCTCTCTCTTGCTGGCTTTCCTCCAAATTGAACAATTTTTGAACGTGAACAAAAAAATATTCAAAATCTCAAAAGGGGCTATGGCTAACTAAGCCTTACTGTATGTACACTATTCGAGCGTAGCACAGCGCTGGCAGTCTATGCAGTAATAGAGGTAGTAAAGAGCTGTAAGTCAGATTCAAGGCACCCTCCCGTCTACTGGAGGAACGAAATTCTGGCTAGTGAGAGAGGCAACAGGCAACATGAGGCAACATGAGGCAACACTGAGGCAACACTGAGGCAACACTGAGGCAACACTGAGGCAACATTGGCAACATGAGGCGACTATAGGCAACTGAAAGTGAGGCAATGATGGGCCAACATAGGCAAAATAGGCAAGAATTGAGGCAACATGTGTTCTGAGGGCATGGATGGCAATTGGATGGCACGGATGGCAATTAGATGGCACGGGCGGCGTAGATGGGAGGATGTATGGCCCGAAAATCACGCTCCTCTTGGCGTCATGGCCCCGCTCGGTGACCATAGCGCTGTCATTGCAGTAGCATCGCATCTCTGAAATGTGCGAAGCTCAGGTCAAGAGCCACTGTTCCTGCTGCTGCTGCTGCTTGTGTGTACCCCATTCTTGACGCCTTCTGGACTGCGGAAAGTGGTCCGAAGATGTGGTAAACGTTTGCACCTCTACACGTGCGAGTGACGGTCGGACGAGCACTAAAAGGCTCCGGCGGAGGCTTGTTGTGCTTCGCGGAGGAAAAGAAAAGCAATCTGGCCTTGCATCGATACCAGGTGCGAGCATGGAGGTGGTGTATCGACTGTTTCGGTTCTGACCGAGAGCTCATCGAGACGCACTGGTCACACACCAAGCGAGATGTTCCAATCTACTGATCAGGAATTTCTCCGTAGAACGAAACTTGGTTTTGCGTCATCGCGTCTGAAGGCCATTGGGTGGCCGATCTTCAATACTGTCTACCTCTGCGCACGCAACTTAAACTTCAAGGGGGCTCGTACGCGGTTCGCTGTTGCGACATGTGAAAGCCTCACCGAGCAAGGGATTTGTCCTCATCCCAGTTGCTCTCTTGATTTCATCTTTGGGCTGCAGGTCTGTGCTTTTCTGTTTGGCCAACGAGACGCGCGCATGGAACAAGCTCAATCTTGGTTTGGCGGCAACAATTGGCCAGGAAATATTGTGCTTTCGGAGAATGCCGGACGCTACGCGAGGTGCCTCCATTTCATGAGCTCGAATTTCGGCCGACTCGGAAAGTATAAAAGAAATGGTTTAATGATATGATTGATATAGCTCAAACGATAGCCAAGAATGGTCCCGAGGGGGAATTCAATCACACGCTTTAACAGGGAAAGAGAAGTTTCACGAGTGGGGAAGGTGTGCGCGCGTATACTTTTCTCAACGTGAGAATTGCAGACGCTCGATGGGTGTCGTAATCAAGCGGCAAGGTTGCTAAGGTGTTACATCATCCAACACCGCGGAAGCTTAGCGGTGGAAGAAAAGACAAGATACAAAGAGTCGAGAAAAAACTGATGTGCGTTACAAGGAGAAATTGAGACCAAAGAGGACTCGAAGTTGTTTATAAGAACCCAAACCTCTCGATATTTTGCGAGCCAGTAAACGAGGGCATCAGACAGGATTCAATCTACGTTTAAAATTAAGTATTAGTTATTGCTTTAGTTTGGGAGATGGGCTCCCAGGTGTTCAAGCACCCATCTGGATTCAAGGAACATGATAATCGGACGCGAGAGCACTTAGTGGTGGGTACTGTACCTGACTTTCCACTCAGTAGTACAGGGATGCGTACCTGTCATAGACTCTGCACTTGCTCTTCCAGTAGCACTGCTTGCGGAGCTCCGACTGGAACGCTGCGTTTGCATCGTTGTCCAACCCACGGTAGTTCTTGGCCACCTTCAGGCACACGGATCGTTTCTTCTTCGAGCTGAGACTCATGCTGTTCACAGCATCGCATGGGTTTGCTTGTTGAACGGCTGGCGAGCAAATCTGGTTCTGAACCATCTCGGTTGCGATTGCGCTTGGAGAGTAAGACTGTCTTGGGTCATTTGCCAGCCAGCGAGCGTCGCAAGCGCACTTGAAGAATGAAGCTGACTTGGCCTTGGAGGTCGACTGGAAGCACAGGATTGACGTCGAAGGGTAGCTGCTCTTGAACGCCGATGCGGAGTTGCATGCAAGCTTCACGGACTTCTTGCCTCCTTTGTACTTGGTTGTGAACGGTTGTCCATCGGAAAGAATGACAATGCTTGGTCGCTCGATAGACTCCGCAAGCTTGACACCATACTCGGCGCCAAAAAGATTGGTGAAGTCTGTGTACTTTTGGCGAGCCTCTGGATAGTCAAAGAACGCATCCACTGCGGCGTGGACCGTGGCCTCGACGCTGCCCGCGAGCATAGAGTCAACAGAGATGATGTTCTGAGCCGTAAGTCCGAAGCGAGCGATTGCGACGTTCACACCAGACTCGCCACCAATTGGCATGACGTCCAACATGCTTTCCACCACTTGCTGCTGAAGCAAGAACTCCTTGGAGTTGATACTCTGAGACTGATCGAATGCGAGAAGAATTGCGGCTCCGGTGCAGTCCGTGAACTCTGTTGGCGATGGGGTTGGTGACACGGTCGGAGCACTCGTGGTTGGTGACGCGGTTGGCGCATCAGTTGG
>BLSF01000025.1:106995-120547 GCA_012862575.1 Parietichytrium sp. I65-24A
GTTGGTGCCATGGTTGGAGCATCAGTTGGAGCATCAGTTGGAGCATCAGTTGGTGCCATGGTTGGAGCATCAGTTGGTGCATCAGTTGGAGCATCAGTTGGTGCCATGGTTGGAGCATCAGTTGGCGCATCAGTTGGCGCTGCAGTAGGCGACAACGTGCATGAACGCGCACAAATGATTCGGCCAGCGGAGTTACCATAGCAGTAGTCATCTTTCTTGTTTGTGATGCTCAAAGAACCAAGCTGACCCCAGGTGCAGAGGATTTTGCTGCTACTTTGATCTGAGATTCCATAAAGTGGGTTCTTGTTGCTGTTCCTGTCATAGATCGTTGTTGAGCTCTCCGACGGCTGATAGTAGTATTTTCCAGTGTCACTTGAGCCAAGAAACAGTCCGGGATACTCGTCTGTGAAGCAATATTGCACTGCTCTCTTGCTGAATGTCCAATCATCTACAAATGTTAAGGTGTAGCCTGCGTCTGTCGCTGCAGGGTTCATCTTGTACTTGTAAACCTTGGTTTCAGAGGTGGTTTTCTCGAACGTCACATAAACATACTGGTTCGAGCTCACCAAGCGAAAGCTGATAAAAACCCTGACGTAGCTGCTGGTCATTCTTTGCGCAATCATGGTGTGCAGTGGAGTACCTGAAGTCACGCACGTGTAATCAGTTGGGTTTTTCTTGCATACTGCGAAAGGATTGTTTCGATTGGTGTTCAGCTTCTCTGTCACGAATAACCATGGAGAATTGGTAAAGGCGTCATTGATAAGCATGGATGGCACGGCGTCCTGAGCTCCAGGGACACTTTTAAAAGGATTTTTAGTGGTATCCAGCTCGAACTGACCATCCGCCCTTCCCCAGAACACCTCGATGTTGTTTGGCGTGATGCTATTTCCACCATTATACCCGACGATGATATCGGAAATGCCGTCTTGGTCCACATCAAAGATGAATGGAGCCGTATGGCCAGCTTGCGAGCAAGATGCTCCGATTGGGCAAATCACTTCCGTGCTGGAAAAGCATTGCGAGTAGGTCGGTGTCGTTGAGCTACTAAGAATCAGTTTCGAAGACGCAAAGAGCGCCACCAGCGCTCGTGAAGCCATGTTTGCTTGAACTCGGCCTTGACTTTGCCAACTCGCGTTTGGGATTTGCTCTGCCGCACCGCGCATTCCAATCCATCTTCCACAGTATGAATGCCATTGATGGTCGGCTAGTTGCTTCTACGCGGACTCATCTGTTGCTGTTTCCATTGAAGTCTCACTTTTTTCTCAGAACATCAAATTCTCGGAATCCGAACTTCAGACGAATGAGAGAGGAGCTGCACACACCCTGATTCAGAAAAGGCTTTCATTTCTCAGACAACCTGACGCGGGTTACTTTCCTCGGTCTCTTTCCCGGGCCTCTACATCTACCTTTTCTTGTCTTGCGACCGAGAAACAAAACCACATCGGCGTACGGGTGGCTAACCTATTCACATAGGGCTTGGCCTGTGTCTCCAGTGTCTCCTCAGTCTGAAGACTGACTGTGAGCAAGTGCCTTCACTTCGATTTTCTCTCTCTCTCTCTCTCTCTCTCAGCCTTTCTTCCCCAAGGAGGCGTCATAGTCAATCATGGTCAATCAGAGTCATCAAGTTCGCGTGCTTCACACAACCTGTTCTACTGCGTACTACAGTTAGCGACTAGCTTCTTCTGTTGCATGTGTCACTTTGGCTTGAAAAAAAACATCAAAAAAAGGAAAAGGGGAAAAAAGAGAAGGCTTTGGGTGTAGGGTGTAGGGTGTAGGGTGTAGGGCGTTGGCAAATTGTACTGACTGTGAGTACACTCGCAATCGATAGGCTTACTCCACCACATTCGCTAAGCTTATCAGTGGCCGCCTTTCAAAAAATTCAAGGAATGGCTTCCAGAGCTGACGGAGACTCCCACTGTTCATGTATGGTGCACTAGTACCTTCGAATTTACGCAGGTGATAAAGGGAAGCAACATCTTGAAGGAATTAGATTGATTAGCCCGACATCAGGGCCGCGTAGGGAAAGGGAGAGAGAGATAGTTGGCAAAATGAAGCACATGCCGTGACAAAGTGGGGCCCGACAGAGGACCCTGCTCATTCAAATTCGCTATCATGGAAAGGGAAATGGGAATGTGCTGTTCTCTAAATAATCTGTGATTAGGTCCCCTTTGCTGATCTCTGCTTCCTGAACTTTGATCTTTGATCTCTGATCGCTGATCTCTTCTTGCCATCAATCACAGTTTATAGTATCCAGCTACCACCGCTTTCTGCTTCGCTTGGAGCATGGAGGACAACAAAACGAGTGAGGAGGGCATTTTATTCCGAGCGGATTCAAATCGGTCTCCTTCTTCTTCTTCCTCCTCTTCTTCTCCTCCTCTCAGCTCCTTTCTCTGCCCACAGCTCGCCGCGCAGGGCTGTGAGGAAGTGCGTTTTGAAACGACTGGTGTTAGGAATATGCCGCTGTTGAGAGAGAGACACAGCAAGTAAGCTTATCATATCAGCAAGTCGTCCGAGAAGAGAATAAGAGGCGTGGGCGGAAACTAGCTCAGTTCTCCACCTCAAGCCATGCTTTTCCACTCACAGGGCAACTTCAGCATCAGTACATAGTACGGGTACAGTACTGGTACCCATACCTTGCGCCGATTGGGGGAATGAATGGAATGAATGAAAGGATGAGGAGGATGGACGAAGAGTAAGGAAAGGTGAGTGAGAAGCAGCTGCAAGATGCGCAAGGTGAACTGACTGTGCCTGGTCGGGAAGAGGAAGGGGGAAGGCAGAGCTGACTGATGCCGACTGCGAAGAGAGAGAGAGAGAGAGAGAGGAGTGGAGAAAGAAGGAATGCGACGGACTGTGCTCCAAAATATTCCAGCGGTGGCATGCGTCGAAGCTAGTACATTGCTAACTAACGATTACACCGGTAAGCGCGATTACGGCCTGGGACTACTGGGAGGCTGGGCGGAACGGCAGTGTTAAATGGAACTACGTGCATAGGTAGCCAGAATTGGTGGAAGTTGCGCGCCGTGATCTTATCTGTATGTTAGGAGACCAGAAGAGACCACCCCACTACGGCAGAATAGGAGAGAGTCCAAGAGGACATTGAGTGAATAAACTGCGTAGAGCGCAGGCATCCTAGTCACTTGAAAGCTTCCTCTTCATACAGTCCACACCCCACGCCGCAGAAAGAGGCGGCAAATGATGGCAAATGACTAAACTTAGCAGTCTACGCTTGCCCACAGACTAGTGAGGTGTAACCCCCAACTGCTTGGATAGCTTCCAGAGTAAGGTCGCCAATGTACACATACACGAGGGAACGAGAAAGAGATGGTCTGTAGAGTCTGTAGAATCTGCAATAGCAGGGCTGAATTAACTTTTGAAGTTTTTATTGTTTAAAAAGTTTTGGAACGCGGCCAACGTTGAGCCACATTCTCTGGACGAGGCGTGTGTGAGCATCGTCTGCATGCGTCTGCATGCGTCTGCCGCAACAAATTTCAAACTTGCAACACAGGGATGATAAAACCCTCTCTATCTACTACTATTTAGAGCTCTATCATCTAGCTAGCTATAGCTGACAATACTCCACTTCTATGGAGACGATACCTCGGGCTCTTCTGTGGCCCCCATTTCCCTTCCGTTGTACTACTGACAGTGAGTATTGAGTACCGTATTAGTAGTTCTGTAGCTCTGTCACTTTTCAATGAACGTGAACAGAACTCAGATTTTGAGGTTTCACAGAACAAGTCTCTTCGAGGGGTTGTGGGTAATAATACTTTCTTGACAAGGCGTACTCAGTAAGTTTACACGGCATGCGACTTTCAGATACCTGAGTCAGAAAAAGAAAAGCACCGCCAGGCGATTCATACACGCATGCTGTCCAGCCGAGAAAGTATTCATTGTCCTAATTTTTGAAAGCACTGCTTCAAGGATTCAACTTCCATCTTCCGAAAGTTCTCACAGACCACCACGGACCGCGAATTCTGTCTGTGGAACAAGCTGACTGACTGTCAACAGAGTGACGCAGAGCGACCGTCCTTGTTGCTATAGCGGNTCGTCGAAGCTAGTACATAGCTAACTAACGATTACACCGGTAAGCGCGATTACGGCCAGGGACTACTGGGAGGCTAGGCGGAACGGCAGTGTTAAATGGAACTACGTGCATAGGTAGCCAGAATTGGTGGAAGTCGCGCGCCGTGATCATATTCATCTTATCTGTATGTTAGGAGACCAGAAGAGACCACCCCACTACGGCAGAATAGGAGAGAGTCCAAGAGGACATTGAGTGAATAAACTGCGTAGAGCGCAGGCATCCTAGTCACTTGAAAGCTTCCTCTTCATACAGTCCACACCCCACGCCGCAGAAAGAGGCGGCAAATGATGGCAAATGACTAAACTTAGCAGTCTACGCTTGCCCACAGACTAGTGAGGTGTAACCCCCAACTGCTTGGATAGCTTCCAGAGTAAGGTCGCCGATGTACATATACACTTGCTTCACCAGCTTCGGAGGTTGGAACGAGAAAGAGATGGTCTGTAGAGTCTGTAGAATCTGCAGTGGCAGGGCTGAATTAACTTTTGAAGTTTTTATTGATGAAAAAGTTTTGGAACGCGGCCAACGCTGAGCCACATTCTCTGGACGAGGCGTGTGTCAGCATCGTCTGCATGCGTCTGCATGCGTCTGCACGCAACACATTTCAAACTTGCAACACAGGGATGATAAAACCCTCTCTATCTACTACTATTTAGAGCTCTATTAGCTAGCTAGCTATAGATGACAATACTCCACTTCTATGGAGACGATACCTCGGGCTCTTCTGTGGCCCCCATTTCCCTTCCGTTGTTCATACTGACAGTGAGTATTGAGTACCGTATTAGTAGTTCTGTAGCTCTGTCACTTTTCAATGAACGTGAACAGAACTCAGATTTTGAGGTTTCACAGAACAAGTCTCTTCGAGGGGTTGTTGGGTAATAATACTTTCTTGACAAGGCGTACTCAGTAAGTTTACACGGCATGCGACTTTCAGATACCTGAGTCAGAAAAAGAAAAGCACCGCCAGGCGATTCATACACGCATGCTGTCCAGCCGAGAAAGTATTCATTGTCCTAATTTTTGAAAGCACTGCTTCAAGGATTCAACTTCCATCTTCCGAAAGTTCTCACAGACCACCACAACCGCGAATTCTGTCTGTGGAACAAGCTGACTGACTGTCAACAGAGTGACGCAGACTCCTTGTTGCTATCAGCGGTCACGGACGGCAACCGCTAAGACCCTAGACGGGCTCCACTGCAATGCACTACGCCTACCACAGAACGATTACGAACTTGTGCCTCTTCCTGACTCTTCCTGACTCTTGAGTTAGTTATACAGTAACTTCTGGTATCGTGAGTATCTGGTTGAGGGCATGAAGAAAGAAGGAAACGCGTGCCCGGTTCAGAAACGCTGTCCACGCTCCGCAAATGAACATGGCTTTGCATGTCTTTGCATTCTCCTCTGTCAAGTCTCTTTGCTCTGTCAGGTCTCTTTGCCCTGCATCATGATAATCACCATGATCATGAGAAGGAGTTCAGTGCCAGATAGTTCAGGTACTAGTCCTTGCAGTGACTTGCACAGTAATCTGTTGTCTTCGGTTTGGAAAAACATCCTTCTCCTACCTTTTCCCGCCACCAAGTCTGTTGGCGCAGTCTTAGCTGAAAGAATGTAGTGCTAGTTTTAATGGTATGTCGAACTCTTCAAAAAGAAGGAGGCCCTTTCGGTGTACGGGAGGTGTGATAGTATTTGACGGTGAGCTCTGTTGAACTTGTTGAACTTTGAAATCAAAAATGTCAGTCAATCAAAGCTTCGTTCTCTTGGATGCATTCAGCTCGGTCATTTGCAAGTCAGAGTGATTCAAGCACTACAAAGAATGTGCCAAGCCTCACGAAAATCTGCGTTCTATTTATTTGTTTGTTTGATTCACAGTCAATTTGAGTCTTCTCAATCAAAAGAATGTTTCACAGCGCAGATACGCCAGAAACGCAAATATCGCTCCTACGTGCATCTCTATGCAACGAGCACCTGCCATTATCGGCAATGGTACCGCATGGTACGGCGACAGCTTTGACGAGTAGACGAGAGAAGGCAAAGGTGTGCGATAAGTCTGTCTCCTGTTTCATTCTTAGTTGAATCAAATCGGTGGTCAAGAGAGAGCGTCTGAGTTGCTCCAACACGTACGAACAAGAAAATGCGAATGGAGTGGAATGAAATGAAAGGTCTTCTTCTTGTGATGGTGCTGAAAGATGCTTACACTGGAGCGCATTCCTCTCTTGGAGCAGCGTAATATTGAGTTCGTTTCTATGGCTTCATTCACAGTCAGTTGCGAAGGCTCGAGTGCTCGTACTCTACTAGCATCTATCAGTAGCGTTGCTATGCTAGCTCTAGTCCCGCATCACGGGGTGAAGATGGAAAGAGACAAGGAAGACAAGAAAAAGAGACCATAGTGGTCTTGG
Organism: Parietichytrium sp. I65-24A; assembly: GCA_012862575.1. NCBI lineage: Eukaryota > Bigyra > Thraustochytrida > Thraustochytriidae > Parietichytrium > Parietichytrium sp. I65-24A. Next base: position 113,473 of record BLSF01000025.1, read on the forward strand.
AATCCTGTTTCATCAACCATTCGGCACTACTACTACTACTACTAGTGGAGATAAATTAGCTCGAGCTAGAGTAAATAATTGACAATGCCGGCTGGAGCAAAGTGAGCATCCCCTCTCTATTCGACAATTTTGCAATTCTTGCAATTTGAAACGCTGGGGACTAATCATGAAAGAGTAAATGGAGCTGCAGCTAAGTCCGACTCCAGCTTTTCTTCGTAAACGTCGTAGGGCAGAGCTGCAAACTAACCGCAAGTCATCGCTTTGGTGAAGCACAACTAGGTGCGACTTGGTATCGCAAAACGAGTCTTGGAGAAGGTAGGGGTACGTGTAATGGTAGTGGTAGTGAAAGTAGGAACGAGATGGAGGACAGAGGATGGAGGATGGAAATTGGAAAATGCTAACCAAGGAAGGATTTGAAGATCACAATGTGGACGACTTTTGGAGCTTAGTGTTTTGAATCATCACGAAATAACCGTCACTATATGTCTCGAATCTCCTTCTCTGCGATTAACCTGCAAGAAAGCTTACTGATTTGATATGATTTGATATGATTTGATACTCCTGTGGGTGGCCGTAAGGATATTATCAGACGGTGACGCAACAGACCAGATCTTCCAGATCATGTCAGTGGGCTGGAAAATGCAGTGCCTTTGTGCACGCCTTCCACTAACTATGGTCGTCGACTCTAACTTAGCTTCATAGAAGATCATCTCCATAGAGCGCGTGCTTCTGTAATTTTGTAAATTTGGATTTGTACACGTACATTTGAACTTCTTGCACTTCGGCACTGAGTACTCAGCACTGAGCACTCCATTGCAGTCCACCAATGTCCACCATGCTCAAGCTCGAAGCTTGAGTCAGGGACAGGCGTACTCTGTTTTAAAGTAGAAATGGAGGGAGTGAGAAGCAATGAAAAGCATTCCTTCAGAGCGCACAGTTAAGGTATCCAGTATTAGAGTATAAGAAATCGAAAAAAATAACAAGAATTGTGTAAGCCACGATGCCCTGATTTCCATGATTTCAGGGGTGGATCAAATTGGACTGCACTTCGCCAAACTCTTTCCGCTTCCGCAGCTGTTCATCTTTTCCTATTCTACATTTCCGCAGGTCCTTGACGCTCTTGGGCTCATCGCACAGCGAGACAGGCACCACCAACAATCGGCGGTGCAACGTTGTCTGAAGACTATGACTTTTAGCATATTTCGGAGCGGGTCGAACGACAAGCGTCAGTAGAGACCACAGCGTCGTGTTAATCGGTGTACAGTTGTACGGATACCTGTAAAGAACGTACTCTACCTCCACCGACGTCCAGGCAAGGAAAGGTGTGAAATGAATGGTCAACAAGGGACTCAAAGCTACAATATGCCGCGGATGAATGGCGTCGGTTCTAGTACGCAAGTCTTAGGAGAGAGCAGCGGTGCAATGCTTGAGCTTGATGGAAGTATGTTTTGGAAAGTCACGTGGCGCTTCCGGTCCCGGAACTTGATCTCGAGTCAGGAACCAACGGAACATCCATGAACAACGCCACCCGCAACTCAGGTTTCCAGAAATGAAATTGCCGTTGACCAGGCAAAATCAAGTTAATACATCCCCTCCCATGCACATGTATCTCTCTAAAGCTTTTGAAGAAATCATGTCCTGGGCAAGAAAGAGAGCCATCGCCAATGACAGCTAAATATATCCTCGCTGCTGGTCCCTGTCGTGCTTCCTCGCTGTTGAAGAAGGCCTGGAACCCAATGCCCACCACGGTTAATAATAGATTTAGCTGTTTACCATTTGTTTTAATTTTAAGATTGTTTTAAAGGTTTTGAGTTATCAAAGTTCGCGAGACGAGAGGAGTGCCACATCGTAAACGGTCTTCAGAGTTCCAGCACAGCTCAATAGTACAGCGACGCGTACCTGTCATAGACTCTGCACTTGCTCTTCCAGTAGCACTGCTTGCGGAGCTCCGACTGGAACGCTGCGTTTGCATCGTTGTCCAACCCGCGGTAGTTCTTGGCCACCTTCAGGCACACGGATCGTTTCTTCTTCGAGCTGAGACTCATGCTGTTCACAGCATCGCATGGGTTTGCTTGTTGAACGGCTGGCGAGCAAATCTGGTTCTGAACCATCTCGGTTGCGATTGCGCTTGGAGAGTAAGTCTGTCTTGGGTCATTTGCCAGCCAGCGAGCGTCACAAGCGCACTTGAAGAATGAAGCAGACTTGGCCTTGGAGGTCGACTGGAAGCACAGGATTGACGTCGAAGGGTAGCTGCTCTTGAACGCCGATGCGGAGTTGCAAGCAAGCTTCACGGACTTCTTGCCTCCTTTGTACTTGGTTGTGAACGGTTGTCCATCGGAAAGAATGACAATGCTTGGTCGCTCGATGGACTCCGCAAGCTTGACACCATACTCGGCGCCAAAAAGATTGGTGAAGTCTGTGTACTTTTGGCGAGCCTCTGGATAGTCAAAGAACGCATCCACTGCGGCGTGAACCGTGGCCTCAACGCTGCCCGCGAGCATGGAGTCAACAGAGATGATGTTCTGAGCCGTAAGTCCGAAGCGAGCAATTGCAACGTTCACACCAGACTCGCCACCAATTGGCATGACGTCCAACATGCTCTCCACCACTTGCTGCTGAAGCAAGAACTCCTTGGAGTTGATACTCTGAGACTGATCAAATGCGAGAAGAATTGCGGCTCCGGTGCAGTCCGTGAACTCTGTTGGCGATGGGGTTGGTGACACGGTCGGAGCACTCGTGGTTGGTGACGCGGTTGGCGCATCAGTTGGGGAAACCGTTGGAGCATCAGTTGGTGCCATGGTTGGAGCATCAGTTGGTGCATCAGTTGGCGCATCAGTTGGTGCCATGGTTGGAGCATCAGTTGGTGCATCAGTTGGCGCATCAGTTGGCGCCATAGTTGGAGCATCAGTTGGTGCATCAGTTGGCGCATCAGTTGGCGCTGCAGTGGGCGACAACGTGCATGAACGCGCACACTTTATTCCGCCGTTCGTGGTTCCGTAGCAGTAGTCCTCCTTCTTATTCGTAATACTCAACGAGCCCAGTTGACCCCAGGTACAAATGGTCTTGCCACTGCTCGAGTCATCGATGCCACGGAGTGGGTTCTTGTTGCTGTTCTTGTCATAGATTGATGTTGAACTCTCCGAAGGCTGGTAGTAAAACTTGCCAGTATCATGTGCCCCAAGAAACAATCCAGGGTAATCGTCCGTGAAGCAATATTGCACCGATCTCGTATTGATTGTCCAGCTCCTTTCATCTGACAAGCTGTAGCCTGCGGTTCCAGATGCAGGGGTCATCTTGTACCTGTACACCTTGGTCGTGCCACTGTTTTTCGGAAAATTTACATAAACGTACTGTTTGGTACCCTCCAAGCGGAAGCTGATGAACACCCTTTTAACATCGTTGGTCAATCGTGCCGCAATCCTAACGTGAAGTGGAGTGCCACTAGAATCGCACGAGTATGAAACAGGAGATTTCTTGCATACCATGAATGCGTTATTTCGCGCGTTATTCAACTCTTCTGTCACGAAGAGCCATGGAGTGTTCGTGAAGGCGTCGTTGTCAAACATGGTTGGTACTGCGTCTTGACTCTGAGCATCGGTCAAACCCTTGAATGGATTTCTGTTGGTGTCCACTTCAAACTGGCCATCGTCTCTTCCCCAGAATACCTCAATGTTGTTCGGTTCAATGCCGTTTCCGCCATTCCATCCGACAATGATGTCAGAAATGCCATCCTCGTCTACATCATAAATAAATGGGGCAGAGTGACCAGATAGCTTGCACGACGCCCCGAGTCCAATTGGGCAAATATCCTCAACAGTTGAAAAGCATTGAGAGTATGTTGGAGTTGAGGAGCCTCCGCCACCAAGAGCCAAGCGGGCTACATTAGAAGCACAAATAAACACGAGTACCTTGGCTGCAGGAGCCATATCTTCTGAGGTGAATCTTCTCTTCGATCCCGGCGTCCGAACGTTCGGGGTTTGGACGGTCTCTCTAGGCGCTCATCTGCTCTGCTTGTCAAGGAGCTTGATGCTTGTAGCTGGCTGGTAGCTGGGAACCCAAGCGTCCCTTAATGTCCCGTACATGTGGCGAGTGCCCTTATATGCATTGAATGTAGTTGCCACATGAACTCGACTGGTGACGGTGATGCCATTCGAGGAAATCAGCAGAACAGCGATACCAAGCGCGGTGCGCTGATTACTACGGCCCTGATGCGTGTTATTGTACGATAGAGGGAGGATGTAAAAAATATCGTGGACACCCAGTGAACTCATACGAGCCCGAGTAGAAGCACCCGTCTTTGCCCGATTTTCCGATAACGCCAAGATCCAGCGTCTCCAAGCTCACGAGGCAGAATGTAAGCTTGCAGTCGGTATTGACTGTGAGTACTCTCCACTGGGCTGGAAGCTTACACTGGTCTCTCTCCGCACTCTCCGCTGTGTTTTCGTTTTTCTTTGCGACTTGAACGCAGTTTTTGACGTGCATGAGAGAGCGAGACTTGGAAGAGAAAAAGAGAAAGAGAGAAAGAGCTGCACTCACTGCGCCTTGTCCCTCTGCTTTGGCAATTTCGGTGTACTCCACATCTCCTTCCCATAGGCCTGTAGAGCTGCACTAGCTATTGTTTTAGAAGACATGGACTAGCTAGCGTTACCGCAAGCGAATTTGCTCTACCATTTCGCATTCTCTTCGTCACGTTCCTGTGTTTCCTGTTCTGTGCGTCCTACCGACTCTAGCCGCTTGTCAATCTTTGTCAATCACAAACTTATCATAAACTGCGCGAGGCAGCGCAAGCAAAAGTGAAGGCACAAATGTTACAGTCCGGTAGAGGCTCCAACTTGCCCCCCATACACCCCATACCAAGGACGAAGAGAAGAGGAAGAGGAAGAGAAGACGCCATGGGCAACAAGTAGTAGAGGTAAGAAGAAGTTCTTCCCTTTTCCCTGAACAGTTTGTGAGAATTCAGAGGGCCTAAGTGAAGCCACAAAGTGACAGCGTAAACAGACCCTATCGGAAGGTGGGGTGCTTTAGAAAAGAAACAGCTCCTCCCAGAAACCCATTTGGTCTCTACAAGTGGTAGGTGGTGGGGATTGTGAGGGGAAGAGGAGAAGACGGCGGAAGAGACCATAGGAGGAAAGTAGAAGGTAGGTGTGAGGGGGCAGAAAGAAGGAGCGCTGAATTTTTCCACCAAAAAACAAACAAACAAACAAACGATCAAACTCTGGAGAAAAGACAACTGTCGATAAGTAGCCATCTACCCACTTAATCACAGAATCTCTCTCTCTCTCTCTCTCACGAAGAACGTCGTTGCCGACTCCGCGAGAGAGGAGAAGGACGAAGAAAACGGAGCGTGGAGAGTCACCATCAGCGGGGTGAGAAATGGGCTTTCAGAGCGACCGACGCACGCAGGCGCACATAGCCGCATACTGTACCTGCAAAGAACGGTGGACGACGTATTCTACTCCTTCACTTGCCTAGCTTCCAGAGGTGCCGTGTGGCAGATGGCAACTACTGTCGGTTTGCATACTGCAGACGAGGCAGTGTACAGTGAGCGTGAGAGACCCCCTGATGTCCTCGAATTGGCTGATGCTTGGTGCGGCGTGAGGCACGCGTGGGCTGCTATTGGCTTTCTCTCTTCGCAGCGCATGACGCTGCTGTCCAAAGGAGAGGTGCCTGCCTTTCTCTATTTTGGAGCGAATGTAAAGTCACGGCACACTTCTCAGATAAGCCACAGGGTGCAGTATGCAGTATGCAGTGTTCAGGGAAGGTTGTTGAGGAAACGAGTTTCTGACAACTCTGCTGAACCCTTGCTTCACTGCGTTGCAGAAGTTGCACAGGCCACACTTGCGTTGCTTCATATTTTCCAGGTGGAGAAAGGACGACAGCCGCAGACAATTTCTCATCAAACACTGCCTTCCCCCTCATCGTCCGCCGCATGTCTGAATCTTCGCGGTTGGCTCGCGCTGGCAAGCAGCAGCAGAAGAAGTTGCGATGTAAGTCCTGTCAGGTGAAACGTTCGGACTCGTTTGAGTTGCAGAGAGAGTAAGTAATTTATGCGCACGTTAGCGTACACTACTCCCCACCAATAGCAAAGCCTGACTGTGGAGGCTAACGCTTCCCAACTAGTCTGGAGGTGTGCACCGTTACTATGCTCGTAGAAGCCAGTATGCGAAATGCATTAACATGCACAGTATACGGACCATAGGCTGTCCGAGAATTGGTGCATGGCCCTCGAGATTCGCTGTACCAGCACTGTGAGACTTGAAAAATATGAACTCCTCATGGTCCAGGCTTGCGTTGCCTCGTCACGGCGGTACTCAGTACGCTGAAAAAAACGGTCTCTTTTTGACTGCAAGTTTCGTTGGCGTGATCAATACGTGCCAATCCTTTTGGAACGTTAAACTTTTCCGTCCAATATATATGTCACCAGAGACTCGAGCAACAATGGAGCAAGTCCGTAAAGTTTGAAATGGTACATCGAGAACAGACTTCTCCAGTCAAATATGGACGGGGCGCTAATCCACGAGCGGCACGAGAGTCTACCGCTCTCAAAGAAGGAAAATAAGCAACCCCCGTAAACAAGAACCGATAACTTTAATTCGAGATTTTTTTGTGTTATCAAACCCCGAGAATGAGAGGAGTGCCACATCGTAAACGGTCTTCAGAGTTCCAGCACAGCTCAATAGTACAGCGACGCGTACCTGTCATAGACTCTGCACTTGCTCTTCCAGTAGCACTGCTTGCGGAGCTCCGACTGGAACGCTGCGTTTGCATCGTTGTCCAGCCCGCGGTAGTTCTTGGCCACCTTCAGGCACACGGATCGTTTCTTCTTCGAGCTGAGACTCATGCTGTTCACAGCATCGCATGGGTTTGCTTGTTGAACGGCTGGCGAGCAGATCTGGTTCTGAACCATCTCGGTTGCGATTGCGCTTGGAGAGTAAGTCTGTCTTGGGTCATTTGCCAGCCAGCGAGCGTCACAAGCGCACTTGAAGAATGAAGCAGACTTGGCCTTGGAGGTCGACTGGAAGCACAGGATTGACGTCGAAGGGTAGCTGCTCTTGAACGCCGATGCGGAGTTGCA